>JADWQK010000005.1:600000-806465 GCA_017933935.1 Sesamia nonagrioides
ATGCTCCGCTCCTATTAGTCCCAGCGTGATGTTATATAGCGTAAAGCCTAGATCATGGACATCCTAGATTGATGGCCTATCCAACGCAAAATTATAGAATAAGATTTTTTCAAATCGGACCAGTAGTTCCAGAGGTTAGCGCGTTCAAAAAAACAAACAAATAAATTCTTCAGCTTTATATATTAGTATAGATTTGAAAGGAGGAAGTCAATAATTTATTGTTTAAAAGTATTTATGACTCGTACAGGAAGATCTACTAGACCCAATTAAAAATAAAAACAAGTTATATGCATATATAAAAAAGCAGCATAAAATCAGAAAGTCCCTTACGAGGCCAAAAGGCTCATGTCTCAGCATAATGCTTCGACTTTTAAAAAGTAAGTAATATTAGTAATTTAAAAAAAATGTGGTGCACAGAGTCTGTAACAAATATAATTCAAAATATGAAAAAATGGTAATAAAAAGATATAAGTAAATTAAATCTGGGGTTCTAGCAAGGTTTTTTTAAGCTGTAAACTGAGTAGTCCTGCGTACATCGAGGGACTGGAACAATTTGCCAGCGGCGGTATTTCCGCCGCACTACAATTTGAGTATCTTCAAGGCTAGAGTGAATAGGTTCTTAATAAACTAAATACGGTCAAGCGCTAGTTTATCCATACTAATCCATACTAATATTATAAATACGAAAGTAACTCTGTCTGTCTGTCGGTCTGTCTGTCTGTCTGTCTGTCTGTCTGTCTGTCTGTTACGCTTTCCCGCTTAAACCTCTCAACCGATTTTGATGAAATTTGGCACAGACAATCTTTGGACCCTGAGAAAGAACATAGGCTACCTTTTATCCCGGAAAAATATGATGTTCCCGAGGGAAATCTAAAAAGCGCGATATAACCGAACTCCACGCGGGCGAAGCCGCGGGCGGAAAGCTAGTAATTTATATATATATAAAAAAAAATTGTGCTTGACCAAAATTGTTAATGGTACAGCGTCACTAAAAAAAACTGAGTGAACAGGAAGGAACACGGCAGTTCAGCGAGGTGATGCAATGTTAAACCCAACAACACGACCAACGTTGCTGCGCCAGAGGGAGACTGATCTGGAGACCCACCACGACCAAACTCCCGAGACACATCGCCATTTGGCGCATCGTACCCGGCATACATCGCAACGGAACTGCTTAGGTCCGGTTACCAACCCAGATTAAAACGAAACAAAGGATTGCTACAAAGAGATCCGTACCATTATTTTTATACTAGCTGTCCGCCCGCGGCTTCGCCCGCGTCGTGTTCGGTTATATCGCGCTTTTTAGATTTCCCTCGGGAACATCAAAATATTTTTCCGGGATAAAAGTTAGCCTATGTCCTTTCTCAGGGTCTAAACATTGTCTGTGCCAAATTTCATTTGATAGGTTTAAGCGGGAAAGCGTAACAGACAGACAGACAGAGTTACTTTCGCATTTATAATATTACTAGCTTTCCGCCCGCGGCTTCGCCCGTGTGGAGTTCGGTTATATCGCGCTTTTTAGATTTCCCTCGGGAACATAAAATTTTTCCGGGATAAAAGGTAGCCTATGTTCTTTCTCAGGGTCTAAACATTGTCTGTGCCAAATTTCATCAAAATCGGTTGAGAGGTTTAAGCGGGAAAGCGTAACAGACAGACAGACAGACAGAGTTACTTTCGCATTTATAATATTACTAGCTTTCCGCCCGCGGCTTTGCCCGCGCGAAGTTCGGTTATATCGCGCTTTTTAGATTTCCCTCGGGAGCATCAATTTTTTCCGGGATAAAAGGTAGCCTATGTTTTTTCTCAGGGTCTAAAGATTGTCTGTGCCAAATTTAATTAAAATCGGTTGAGAGGTTTAAGCGGGAAAGCGTAACAGACAGACAGACAGACAGACAGACAGACAGACAGACCGACAGACAGACAGACAGAGTTACTTTCGCATTTATAATATTAGTATGGATTATGGGTAATAAAATACCACTCTATGTAGAAAAGCTAAGCAGATGATTATAATAAACTTCAAATAATTAAACAATTGGTTAAATAACTCAACGTAATAGTCAACAACGTTACACCCGTTACTGAGATCAACTAATTTGCAAGACAAACGTTAAATTGTGCAAAAACCGGCCAAGTGCTTGTCAGACTCACACACAAAGGGTTCCGTACCAGTGATTTATGAAATTAAAGAATTTAAGTTATTTGTATGAAAGATTACGCTGTAATAAGCGGTTTACGAATTACAGAGGTATTAAAAAAAACTACTTACTAGATCTCGTTCAAAACAATTTTCGTTGGTAGTTTTTATAGTAATGTACCTACATCATATGTTTTTTTTTTAAATTTTTCATTTTCTTATTTTAGAAGTTAGAGGGCGGGAGGGACCAACTTTTTTCCACTTTCGAAACGCCTGTCACGCAAACTATTCGGTTTAGAAAAAAAAATATTTTAGAAACCTTGATATCATTTTTGAAGACCTATCCATAGATACCCCACACGTATGTATTTAATGACAAAAAAATTGAGTTTCAGTTCTAAGTAAGGGGAGCCCCCAATATTTATTATTTTTTTTTATTTTTGCATCAATTTTAATGCGGTTCACAGAATACATCTACCTACCAAGTTTCAACAGTATATAGCTCATATAGTTTCGGAAAAAAATGACTGTGACATTCGGACGGGCAGACAGATATGACGAATCTATAAGGGTTTCATTTTTTGCCATTAGGCAACGGAACCCTAAAAACTAAGCAGATGATTGTAATAAATTCAAATAATTAAACAATGGGTTATATAACACAACGTAATAGTCAAAAACGTTATACCCGTTACTGAGACCAACTAATTTGAAAGACAAACGTTAAATTGTGCAATAAAAAGTGTTGTCTGAAGTCTGATGTCTGTAATTAGTTTTTGAACTGACCACTAAAATGATTACATACCTAGGCAGTGTTTTTACCTTTGTATCATTTGGCGGTCAGACTACTGCACTAACCAGAGGTCATCGAACCACATATTAAATAATCAGAACAAAAAAAAAAAACATCTAGAATATTTCATAAAGATCTCGTTATGTTCCTCTGCCTTTTCGCCATTATGCTGAAGTCAGCTTCCGGTCTAACCGGATTCAGCTGCCTATCTGACCAGTTCATCATCATTAACCATTTTTTTATCGTCCCATTGCTGGGCACAGGTGGAGACCTGTGCCCAGCAATGAGAGGACCAGCATGAGAGGAGTCTCATGCAGAGAAGGATTGAGCGTATTCACCACGCTTGCTCAATGCGGGTTGGCGATTTCAGATTTAAAGACCAGGTTTCCTCAAGATGTTTTCCTTCACCTCCAGTCACTGGTGTCCAAGATATACTTAGAAAGCACATAATAACTTTAGAAAAGTTACATTGGTACCTACTTGCCTGACCTGGAATCGAACCCGCGCACTCATACTTGGGAGGCTGGTGTTTTAACCACTAGGCCACCACGACTTATATGACCAGTTTCTGGACGACAAATTACATTAAAGAACGAGAGTTATCGAAATAGTCAGAAGAATTGCACTTAGGTGGCAGTGGGCCGGGCACATTGCCCGTAGGACCGATGCCCGATGGGGCCGAAGGGTTTTCGAGTGACGACTTTATACAATACTATCTATAGAGATGAACACAAGAAGTGCTGGCTTGACGTTGGAAGAGATGACATGCGTGCCAACAATCTCACACCACAGGATGCTAAAGATTGCGCGAAATGGAGGAAATTGAGCAAGAAAGCCGACCCCGGGCTCCAACGCGAAAGCCGCGGACGCAACTGGAATAAACGCTGAGATGATGATGATGAGTAATGAATACAAGAGAGGGAGCGATCTATGTCCAGCAGTGGACGTCTTTCGGCTGAAATGATGATAATGATTATACATCTTGAGACTTTTGGACTTCTGTCTACCCGGAACCACCAGCCGTACGGAGGACGGGTCTGAGCAGTTGTATTGCGATGTGTGCCGGGTACGATGCGTCAAATGTTGTTGTGTCGGGAGATTGGTCGTGGAGGGTCTCCAGATCAATCTCCCTCTGGCGCAGCATCGTTGGTCATGTTGTTGGGCTTAACATTGCATCACTTCGCTCAACTGTCGTCTTCCTTTCTAATCACTCAGTTTTTTTCTGTAAACAGGCTTAATGAACTAGCGCGCGTTACCATCAACGATTGCATCACTGCTTACCATCAGGCGGGATTGCAGTTAAGCACTAGTTTATAATTATTAAAAAAAATGTTAATGTTTATTACAATTCTAATACACATAAATATAAATAAATAAATATTTACGGACAAATCACACAGATTGAGCTAGTGCCAAAGTAAGTTCGAGACTTGTGTTATGGGATACTAACTCAACGATACTATATTATATAATAGATAAATATATAGATAAACATCCAACACCCAGGCCAACCAGGAAAAGATCGTTTTCCATCATGACCTGACCGGGGATCGAATTCGGGGCTTCCACGTCGCAGGCAGGCGTGTTGACCGCTGCGCCACGGAGGACGTCCATGTATTAGAATTGTCTCTAGATAGTTGTCAACAGAAAAACGTCTATTCAAATATTTCCTTGTAAAGTGTGTTTTAAATAAGTATTTACAGAAATACAACGATTATTTGCCTTATATGTATGTTTTTTCTTGGTTTACTTATGTATTCAATACTTCATCTTGAAGGATAGATACTGGGATGACTTCTATTCATTTCTTGACAATCTTTACTAATATTATAAACTAGCGGCCGCCAGCGACTTTGTTCGGGTGGACTTAGTTATTCTCTGCTCCTATTGGTCGCAGCGTGATGTTAGATAGCCTAAAGCCTTCCTGGATTAATGGGCTATCCAACGCAAAAAGAATTTTTCAAATCGAACCCGTGGTTCCTGAGATTAGCGCGTTCAAACACACCAACAAATAAACTCTTTAGCTTTATATATTAACTAGCTTCCGCCAGCGACTTCGTTCGCGTGGAATTAGTTATGCTCCGCTCCTATCCGTCGCAGCGTGATGTTATACAGCCTAAAGCCTTCCTGGATTAATGGACTATCCAACGCAAAAAGAATTTTTCAAATCGGACCTGTAGTTCCCGAGATTAGCGCGTTCATACAAACAAACAAAAATACAAACAAACAAACTCTTCATCTTTATATATTAGTATAGATATAGTACAGAGTACAGATCAGAAAGTAAGTTTGTTTGTTTGTTCCACTTTCCCGCCGTAACTACTAAACCGATTGCTTTGAAATTTTGCAGACGTAAAGATAGAAGTCCGGATTAAACAATAGGGTACTTTTTATCCCGGAAAAAAATTCGAATTCCACGCGCACGAAGCCGTGGGCGGAAAGCTAGTCGAAACTAAATTTAAATTCAGTTAACTCCAACTTTTTTTTTTATTTCATTAAGAGAAGGACATATTAAGGATTAATATTAATTTAGTTTTGTCAAATTAAAATACTCCTCAGACAGTTTAGATTTGATTGACATATAATATATAAAGAAAACCCTGTCCGATCCGTGAAGGTATTGTTAGGTATCGATAACTGATTCTATTAATGGATACAAAGACAGGCAAAACTTTAAAAAAAATCCCCCTAAAAAAATAAATATTATTTCGCAAAAAGAGGTAAGTTAATACATGTGCGGTAAGCAACCCCTTCCGCGGGCGGCGGGGGGCAAGGCACGCGGCACCTGTGACATGGTCGCGTCGCTATTCGCTTATAATAATACCGGTGTTGTCACTTTTTTTAAAATTACCAAATTTCGGGGAAATTGGAATTAATTCCCGGGAAAAAATGATTATTTAAAAATTCATTAGTATTGTTACTATGATGATTATGTAAAGTTTTATATTATATTTAGTCATGTGTTTACCTAACCTTTATTTTCTTTTTGGGTCGGACAGGGTTTCTTTACATACTGTATAATATACTCTACTTCTAACTCGATCGAATAAATAAATATATGCGGACAAATCACACAGATTGAGCTAGCCCCAAAGTAAGTTGGAGACTTGTTTTATGGGATACTAACTCAACGATACTATATTTATAATAGATACGTATATAGATAAACATCCAAGACCCTGGCCAATTAGGAAAATATCGTTTTTCCATCATGACCTGGCCGGGGATCGAACCCGGGCCCTCCACGTCGCAGGCAGGCGTGTTGACCGCTGCGCCACGGAGGACGACAAAACTAACTCGACAGGACCAAGGACCAAACTAGTGTTTATTTATTTATTTATACTTTCGCACAAAGAAAATGTACAGAAACGGACTTAATGCCTTAGGCAGCTGATTCCTCCTGCCCCCCCGGTTACACACAAAGAAAAACATTGCACAATGGCGGACTTAATGCCTTAGGAATTTTCTACCAGTCTACCTTAAGGTGATGCAGAGACAAAACATGGTAGGTGCAAAGATATAAAAGAGAAGTTGAAAGAAAAACACAAAAAATATATAAGTAAAAAATATAAACAGTAGAGAGAGATAAAAAAATATAGATAAAGAAAAAGAATAAATTATATGCTTGATGAATCTGCCAATTTCTTGCGTAAGCTTTAATTTTAAATGTGTACCGACTGGTCAACGTCTTGCTATTCTGAGGAAGATCATTCCAAAGGAAACCACCTGGTCAAGAAATGAAGACTTAAGAAAACCAGAGCGGTGAGAAGGACATCGTAGAAGACAATTATTGGAAGAAGATTCCTATTATGCGCAGAGCATAATTTTTTTTTATATATATACTAGCGCTTGACTGCAATCCTGCCTGATGGTAAGCAGTGAGCTAAACTAAAACTATCGCGCTTTACCATCAACGATTGCATCGTTGATGGTAAAGCGCGATAGTTTACTAAGCCCATTCACTTAAAAAACCTTAGTCAATAGGAAGGAAGACGGCAGTTAAGCGAGGTGGTGCAATGTTAGACCCAACAACACGACCAACGATGCTGCGCCAGAGGGAGATTGATGTGGAGACCCTCCACGACCAAACTAACGACACAACAACATATGATGCATCGTACCCGGCACACATCGCAACACAACTGCTCAGACCCGTCCTCCGTACGGCTTCACCAGACATCAAGCCGGAACACGACGAATCGCTTGGCGGCAAGACTTTGTCTGGTGGGTGGTAACTTCTGCCTGCAGCCGGTGTGCCTACCACCGAGAAAGAAAAACCACTAAGAGAGAAAACCACCGAGAGAGAAATATTGAAAATGAGAAGTAAGATAAGAAAGCGAACAGAGTTTGTTGGGAACGCGGTAGTTTTCATCTTCAGCTTATAAATTAAACCAAACATCACAGGTGAATTAACTATTAGATTAATTGTGGATGTAAACACCGCCTTATCAACTCACGTTTAGATCGAGACACGAGTCTGTCCATATCTATAATCATGGCTCGATTTCTCTCTCTAATGGCCCAGATATGAACGCCTCTGACAAGTTCGAGATGACGGACGGGTCGAACTTACTTAAGTATGTAGTTTCATCATTGCAGTTAGAAGATTTCCACCTTTGGACGTAGGTGTCGAAGTGGCAATGAAAGGAAAGAAAGAAACAACGTTTATTTGCAGTAAACATGACGCAAGAGTTTACAAAAACACAAAAAATATGAAATAGTTACGGGAAACATGCGTCACATCCACGCAAAACGGCTGTCGCTCAGCATTATGCTGCGGCATTGCGGCTAGGGGCATTGCCACTTCGACCGACAATGGTGTGAGATACAGGATAAAATTTTATCCAGTGTGCAAACTTTGTCAACTTATAGCTAAATAAGTTTTATAGATAAAATATTATTACTTTGGTATGTTTCAGTACTAAAAAGAAATAGTTATTGATAACGAAAGATGTTTATTATGAAATCGATGTTATGGTCACCGCACGCGGTCCCATTCATGGTAGGCGGAGTGGGGACGGCGGGAACATCACAGGACCCCCGCGCGCCCGCGCCGCCCGCATGTTCACTACGCGGCCATATGCTAATACTACGATATTGATATGAATAATTGGTGTCTCTCATTTGCTGATTTTAGGGCGGAAAAAAACATGATTTTTTATTTTAAACTAATAATGCAGATTTGTTCTGTTATTGATTCTGAGCCACCCATTTGTTTTTGCGCACTCGAAAAAAAGTTTCCCTGTATATTTTTTTTTTATGGGACGAAACTCGCCACACATAATCCCACCCACTGCAACTCCTGAAAGCCAGAAGTAACAGTGGAGACCGCCAGAAAAACGCCGAGCAATGAAGCTCGATGAGTCCCGGAAAAACGATTCAACTGTCTTGGGTCCCGCAACGAAATTAATCAGAAAAGAATAACGGAGGAGTAAGAAAAAAAAAAAGAAAAAACAATGCTGTGATTTCCGATCCGGTTGAGTTTCAACTGTTTTGTTTTCCCTTTTTGTGCTTGGTTTGGATTGTGATGGTGGAATTATGTCATGTAATTACCACGCACTCTCTGCAAAATGAATTATATATATAAAAAAAAAAAAAAAAAAACATCGAAACGCTGGCTACCTAACGCCTATGTTCTAGGCTTTGGAAATTGTTCTTAACCAAATCAGGGTCCCCAATTAGCCTCTTCGCACGCCTCCTCAATGAGTCCAAAGTAGCCATGTGGCATTTTGCTGCACCAGCCCAATTGGGTTGTATCCTAAAAATAATTTAATGTCCATCAGATAGATTTATAAAATATATTGAACACGTATTTTTTATTTTTTCTTTCATTGAAATACTTAGGAAGATATATTGATTTGAAATGTCGCATGACGTCACGCCGTGGTACAAAATATATGTACAATGGCGTTACGTAATTAGCCCCCACTCCGTAACTTTAATACGCTATATCTCAGTAGTTTTTGGTAATTTCGACAAAATAAAAATACGGGTGTTAATTTTTTTATTATCTGTAAGACGGACGAATTTTTTTTTTAATATTCATACCTTGGATACATCCCTATTGTGGCTGCAATACCCCATACACGAACAAACCTGAGCTTTGTATAAGGTAAGTAAAATATTTAGGTTGATAAAGCCCCGTTGACGGACGTCAGATGACCCTTGTCAAAAACAAAAAGTCCTGACATATATTTTTAAAGGAAGCTTCGAGAATGTTTTAGAAGCTCCGACTGGCCCATTGGCAGGGCAGGAACGAGAGGCGTTTCTGCCAGAGCCGCATCGATTATGGTGGGTGCGATTGCGAACAGTCTCGCGTATTTTGTTTTCGATTTTTTTTATATATAAAAATGGCTTTCTTATTTTTATATTTATATTTTTAGTTTAGTTATAAGAACCTCTTTTTCTTACACGCCCGCGTTATTACATCATTTTCGCTTAGCTTTATTTCTGTAACGACCAAATTCCCGACACAATATCATTTGGCGCATCGTACCCGGCACACATCGCAACACAACTGCTCAGACCCGTCCTCTGTACGTCTTCACCAGACATCATGCCGGAACACGACGAATCGCTTGGCGGCAAGACTTTGTCTGGTGGGTGATAACATTTGCCGGCAGCCGATGTCATGGCCTACCACCGAGGAAATTGAGCTATCAAAGGCAATAACAATATTTGCAGTTTTAAATCCTGAGTGTTAATTACAGACATTAGCGCGCTCAAATAAACTCTTCAGCTATATTAAGTATGAGCAGTTATGGCTAACAACTATAATTACAAATTCCATAGATAACCTTTGACGTGCAGCCTTCCACGAGTCTATGGGTAAATACCCAGGAAACAGAAGACATCTTGATTACAATTACTATTTACCCAGAATCTATTATCCATACTAATATTATAAATGTGAAACTAACTCTGTCTGTCTGTCTGTCTGTCTATCTGTCTGTCTGTCTGTCTGTCTATCTGTCTGTCTGTCTGTGTCTGTTACGCTTTCCCGCTTAAACCTCTCAACCGATTTTGATGAAATTTGGCACAGATAATCTTTAGACCCTGAGAAAGAACATAGGCTACCTTTTATCCCGGAAAAAATTGATGTTCCCGAGGGAAATCTAAAAAGCGCGATATAACCGAACTACACGCGGGCGAAGCCGCGGGTGGAAAGCTAGTAATATTATAAATGCGAAAGTAACTCTGTCTGTCTGTCTGTTACGATTTCCCGCTTAAACCTCTCAACCGATTTTGATGAAATTTGGCACAGACAATCTTTAGACCCTGAGAAATAACATAGGCTACCTTTCATCCCGGAAAAATTTGATGTTCCCGAGGGAAATCTAAAAAGCGCAATATAACCGAACTCCACGCGGGCGAAGCCGCGGGCAGAAGGCTAGTACATACATAATCGTGAAGCCACATTATACATGACCGCGTGACATTCAATTACCTTTATTATTTATTATTGCAATGAGGATTACCTATAAGTACAACATTTTTATTGCTCATGCGAAACCTGAAACACGTGTATATATAGTATTTTGAAGTAAATAATCTATGTACAAAATTTCAAAAAGATTTTTTTTTTATAAATTACTAGCGGCCGCCAGCGACTTCGTTCGCGTAGAGTTAGTTATGCTCCGCTCCTATTGGTCGCAGCGTGTTGTTATATGGCCTAAAGCCTTCCTGGATTAATGGGCTATCCAACGCAAAAAGAATTTTTCAAATCGGACCAGTAGTTTCTGAGATTAGCGCGCACAAACAAACAAACATACAAATAAACAAACTCTTCAGCTTTATATATTAGTATGGATAAACTAGCGCTTGACCACAATCCCGCCTGATGGTAAGCAGTGACGCAATCGTTGATGGTAAAGCGCACTAGTTTATTAAGAGCCTATTCACTCTAGCCACAGTCTAAAAAATCGTATTTTATACTGTGCTCTAGCCTTGAAGACACTCAAATTGTAGTCCGACGGAAACACCGCAGCTGACAAATTATTCCAGCCCCTCGATGTACGCGGTATAAAGGAGGAGGCGAAACGCTTCGTCCGGATCGTAGTGGTGTTAACATCGTAAGGGTGGAAACTTGCCGTACGACGGGTCGTCCGATGGTGGAACGGAGATGGAGGAATTAAATCATGCAATTCCCTCGCACACTTCCCAAAATGCACCCTATAGAACACCAAAAGGCTGATTACCCTACGCCTGCGCTCTAGGCTTTGGAGACCATCTCGAGCTAAATCCGGGTCACCAATCAGCCTCTCCGCACCCACAACCCACCACACAAAAAAAAACCACAAAGCTTGTGGAGACTCTCCACGGCCAAACTCACGACACAACAACATTTGACGCATCGTCCCCGGCACACATCGCAACACAACTGCTCAGACCCGTCCTCCGAACGGCTCCACCAGACATCATGCCGGAACACGACGAATCGCTTGGCGGCAAGACTTTGTCTGGTGGGTGGTAACTTCTGCCGGCAGCCGATGTTATGGCCTACCACCGAGGCTGATTATGAATAAATTCCTAAGGGAAAAAGTTTCTATGACTACTGTCTATCTGTCTGTCACCAGGCTGTAATCTCATGAACCATGGTAACTAGACAGATTAAATATCATAGATGATATGTTTGTTTTCCGTTACAACAGCAAATACACACATATATATTTTTATAGGATAGATTGTTTTAGGATAGTCGTGGTAGCCTAGTGGTTAAAACACCAGCCTCTCAAGTATGAGTGTGCGGGTTCGATTCCAGGTTAGACAAGTACCAATGTAACTTTTCCAAGTTAAATGTACTTTCTAAGTTTATTTTTGACACCAATGACTGATTACAAGGTGAAGGAAAACATCTTGAGGACCCCTGGACTTTAAGACTGAAGTGATGATTACGGTCAATCCTTCTCTGTATGAGAGGAGACCTGTGCCCAGCAGTGGGACGATAAAAAAGTTGATGATGATGATGAGGATAGTTCTGCCTGACCCACACTTTACCTATTGTTTTTAACTAGAAACCGTACCTGGAAACGTTGTGGTTTAAAAAATATTACAAGAACAACAAAATTATATTTTTTAGAGACTTTATTTTACGAAAACTTGTTTATAATGATACTAAAGGTAGCAGGTCAAGGTACCCTATTCTGTCAAATTATCCCAATCAACCTTGAACATTAATGCTTCAGCAATAAGGTAGAAATTTTAAAACAATATTGAAGTAATTTAACAGACTGTAGTACGTGGCTGAATCATCATCATCTCAGCGTAAAATCCCAGTTGCATCCGCGACTTTCGCATTGGTGCCCGGGGTCCGCTTTTTTTTAGTATATGTATAAACTAGTGCTTGACTGCAATCCCGCCTGATGGTAAGCAGTGATGCAATCATTGATGGTAAAGCGCACTAGTTTAATAAGCCTATTCACTTAAAAAAACTTAGGCATAGGAAGGATGACGGCAGTTGAGCGAGGTGATGTAATGTTAAACCCAAGACCAACACGACCAAACGAAGCTTTTTAGGCATAGGAAGGATGACGGCAGTTGAGCGAGGTGATGTAATGTTAAACCCAAGACCAACACGACCAAACGAAGCTGCGCTAGAGGGAGATTGATCTGGAGACTCTCCACGACCAAACTCCCGACACAACAACATTTGGCGCATCGTACCTGCCACACAACGCAACACAACTGTTCAGACCCTTCCTCCGTACGCCTTCACCAGACATCATGCCGGAACACGACGAATCGCTTGGCGGCAAGACTTTGTCTGGTGGGTGGTAACTTCTGCCGGCAGCCGATGTTATGGCCTAGCACCGTTTCGTTTTCCTACATTTACGCTTCCATTTCGCACTATCTCTGGCATCCCGTGGTGTGAGATTGTTGGCACGCATGTCATCTCTTACAACGTCAAGCCAGCACTTCTTTGGTCTACCCCGCTTGTTCCGTCCCGGCGGAGGCGCCATGGCTAGACATTTGTTACCCACGTAACCTGCCGGTTTTCGTAAGACGTGACCGTACCAGCGTAGGTGACCCTCTTGCAGTTTGTCTGCTATGTCACGGACGTAATATAAGCTACTAAAACATGATTCAGGTTAAAAAAAATGGCGTCGACGTCAAACGTGGCCACTATGGTCGCTGCATACACGTGGATTATATTGCACACATCCATTAGCACGATTTTATTGCGTATTACCGCATTTTTTTTTTACATTATAACCTAGTGCTTGACCGCGATTAAGCTTGATGGTAAGCAGTGATGCAATCGTTGATGGTAAAGCGCACTAGTTTATTAAGAGTCTATTTACCCTAGGGTTGAAGGCACTTAAATAGTAATCAGACCGCTGCTGGCAAATTGAAATGAAATGAAATAAAATCGTTTATTTTGCAAGTAGGATCACTGATCACTTTTACACGTCATATTTTTAACTGACTTCAAAAAAAGGTTATCAATTCGACCCGTATGTATGTAAGCCAAATTTCAAGTGTATGTATGTATGTACGTTTTTATGTTTGTGAGCACATATTTCCGGAACTACAAGTCCGATTTAAGTAATTCTTTTTTTTTTGTACTATGTATTGTTTAACTTAGGGAATACTATGAGTTTCATCAAAATCGGTTCAGTAGTTTTTGAGATAGGGATTTTTTTCTTATTGATGAGAACTTATTCTGAGTTATGGCTGCCACTATTGTTATGAGGCGAAAAAAAGTAATTTTCGAATTTTGACTCAGATACTGAAAATAATAAAAACTTTTATAAAAAAATGGAAACCGACTTCAAACAAACACTTCAAAGGAAAAAATTATTTTACTTTTGTCATGGCTCTAGAATTCGGTGGCGAGCTAAACAACAAAAACCTCGACCGACTTCTAGAGCGTTTTTTTAAAGTCGGTTTCTATTTTACTGGAAAAAGTTTTTATTTTAAACTAGATGAAGCCAGCATTTCATAACTGACTGACTGAGAAGAAAAAACGAAGCAAACTCGGGGATCATCGTCTTTTTTCAAGTCCAGACATTAAAAATGAAAATGTTTACAATAATTTACGTGATTTAACAAAAACAGTGATTAAAATATCATAATTATTTCAGTCCCTGATAGACAAATTTAAAATAGATTTTTTCATTGTTTTTTTTTTGTCGACCTCCGTGGCGCAGCGGTCAACACGCCTGCCTGCGACGTGGAGGCCCCGGGTTCGATCCCCGGCCAGGTCATGATGGAAAACGATCTTTTCTATTATAAATATAGTATCGTTGACTGTTGAGTTAGTATCCCATAACACAATTCTCGAACTTACTTTGGGGCTAGCTCAATCTGTGTGATTTTTCCGTATACAGGGAAACTTTTTTTCGAGTGCGCAAAAACAAATGGGTGGCTCAGAATCAATAACAGAACAAATCTGCATTATTAGTTTAAAATAAAAAATCATGTTTTTGTCCGCCCTAAAATCAGCAAATGAGAGACACCAATTATTCATATCAATATCGTAGTATTAGCATATGGCCGCGTAGTGAACATGCGGGCGGCGCGGGCGCGCGGGGTTCCTATGATGTTCCCGCCGTCCCCACTCCGCCGAACATGAATGGGACCGCGTGCGGTGACCATAACATCGATTTCATAATAAACATCTTTCGTTATCAATAACTATTTTTTTTTGTACTAAAACATACCAAAGTAATAATATTTTTATTTATAAAACTTATTTAGCTATAAGTTGACAAAGTTTGCGCACTAGATAAAATTTTATCCTGTATATTTATTTATTTATTTTATTTTTATGTTAAACTACCGTGTATTATATACTTTCACATGGGTTTAGTGTAAAGCTAATATATTACTATTAGAGATAGACACATTAATTTTATTTAATTGTGAAGATTGACAACGGAAATAATTTAGCTTCGACAAATTGATACAACGAAGCGAACTTTGAACACATTTAAATTATTCAAAGTGAATACGAAATTAATTTATTTTATATTCTACAGTTACATAAATTAAAAGTTAAATTTTGTCATCTATGGTTAGAACTATTTTTCAAGAATGGTGTCCGTTATTTTATACAGCCTCCGTGTCGTAGCGGTAGCGAACGCGGCCGCTGCGCAAGCCAGTCAATGGCAGTCGGGTTGTTGGAGCCCTCAAAAGTCCAACAATTGGTCTAGCTGCAATGCTTCGATGTCGCCTTCGGGTTGTGGAGGTCAGACGGCAGTCGCTTCACGGAAAATGTCGAAGTTTAGCCATATCAGCAGTTAGACTGGTAAAGCGGACCCCAGACTCCAAAGCTGAAATGGCTTCGGATGCGTCTAGGATTAACGCTGGGATGATGATGATTCTGAACAGACTATAATCATGTTTCGCAAAAAAAAAAAATAACGCTGTATATTATGTATCATTTAAACGTATATATGAGTCATTATGACGTAGGTATTTACAAGGGAATAACCTGAAACCCATGTTCTGTTGTATTTGTATTTAATTCATCATCATCATACAAAATTCCTTGAATAGTTTTTGCGTAAAATACATGTGTACGGATGACAGCAGATCAAGCTACCCGAAACTGTCAAATATTCCCAATCAACCTTGAGGCTTAAGGCGCTGTGCTCAGTAAAAATAGGCTTCTTAAAACAATTTTTTAGCCAAATGTATACATTTCAGAGCAGCCAAAAATTTATATGTTAATCTTGATTATATGTAGCAGGAAACCATTGTTTTCAAAACACGTTTTGAATTAATTTTCTCGATAGAAAAAAATCCTAAAGTAACCCCTAAAATTGAATATATAACAGTTGTAACTGTATTATTAATCATCAAATCTTGATAAAATTGAGAAGAGCGATGTAAAATATAATAGTAAATGAAACCATTGTTTTTGTTTAACGATTTAACTAAGATATTCTAAAATAAATAATGTATTTAATGATAAATAACGTGAACGAAACGTCGCTCCATCGCGGCGTCCATTGCCTTCTCTTTCACTTCTATGCTTAGCGACAGTGACCGCTGAGGCGCGCTGCTTGACGGACCTATGTCAGTTTTTGCTTTACCCCGCACAGAAAATAATTATATTTACGTGTCTGTTTGTTGATGAATAATCATATTTCGTTTTTGCCCGGGTTCAACCCCCAGGTTTACATTATATGCTTTTTGTAGGTTTTAATTGAAATAAATGCTTTTTAATTTAATGTTGTATTTTTGCCGATATTTTATATGATTTTTTTCTGTAATTATTCTTTCTTTTTACTTTTTCGCGGCATGTATGCTTTTTGTTGGATTTCTTATTTGCAATAGTTTTTTTTTAATTATTATTAATTAAGCCGATTTTCTGTATTTTTTGTAGTAATTGTTCCATCTTTTTAAATATATTCTTTTCAAACTAATATTTAAAATCAATTCGTTATAATTTTCTTTCTACAAATTTCTAGAAATTAATAATAAATAATAAAAATAAGCATTTATTTAACCATGAATTTCTTAGTTCATAATATAATTTAACAAAATAAAAACAATAAAAATAACAGTTAATTTGATAATAGTTCATAATAGTAAATTTAGATTTCATTTCGTTGCATTCTTCATGGCCCCTTTCGGTATAGGCCTCCTCCAAGTGCCTCCATGTATTTCAATCTTTTTGTGTTGTGTCATCATTCTAAGCACTAGTACAAACCCGACTTCGATTAGAGTTGCAGTTTTGAAGAAAAAATCTTTTATTTTTTTAAATATCCGAAAATGTATTTTTTTTTAACAGTTACTCTAAACAGCTGTTTATAAATAGTAATTTCTAGAAATGATATATTTCTAACAGTTTCATGAAAAAAGGACATAACACAAAAAATTTAGGCAGAACGGACAAAGCGCATTATAAAAATAAAAAAGAAAACAAAAGTAAAAATAAAAAATGAAAATATGTATAAAATATACATTTTCGAAAATCGCAAGGTAAAGTAAACGGATGTGGGATTCGAACTTGCTGCTCGTCTAATGCGAACCGGGACTGTGACGAACAGAGCCAACTATACTACGCGGTTCGGTTGTGAAATTACGCTTCTAAATGTAGATGGAATAGAAAAGAAAAACAATAAAAATAACAGTTAATTTGATAATAGTTCAAAACAGTAAATTTAGATTTCATTTTGTTGCATTATTCATGGCCCCTTTCAGTATAGGCCCCCTCCAAGTGCCTCCATCTATTTCACTCGTACAAACCCGATTTCGATAAGAGTTGCAGTTTTGAAGAAAAAATCTTTTATTTTTTTAAATATCCGAAAATGTATTTTTTTAACAGTTACTCTAAACAGCTGTTTATAAATAGTAATTTCTAGAAATGATATATTTCTAACAGTTTCATGAAAAAAGGACATAACACAAAAAATTTAAGCAGAACGGACAAAGCGCATTATAAAAATAAAAAAGAAAACAAAAAAAAAAATAATTAAAAATGAAAATATGTATAAAATATACATTTTCGAAAATCGCAAGGTAAAGTAAACGGATGTTGGGATTTGAACCTGGTGCTCGTCTAATGCGAACCGGGACTGTGACGAACAGAGCCATCCATGCTCGCGGTTGGGTTGTGAAATTAGTCTTCTAAATGTAGATGGTGTAGAGAATGGTTGGTATAGATTTAATAGAACGTGCGTATTTCTCGATGCACGACGCCTCACGCATCGATGTACTCGCGCGGAGCGCCCCGCGCCCCGCAGTGGGCGGGGCTAGTCGTGTCCCACTTCGTCTGCTTCACCCCCTCAAATACCTAAAAGTTTGCTATTCACAGCGTCTTAATGCTTTAGAGATAAAGTTGAAAATGTTATAAAAAAATCTGACAGATTGTAGTAGTTTGATGCGCTGTCATCTGTGTATGATAGGGAGAAAAAAGACACAATAGAGGTAAGACAGGGAAAAAAATACATCAAGAAGGGTGATAAACAAATAATACAATAAATAAATAAATAAATAAAACAAATTCACCCATAGACAACACAGACATTTATAACGGTTTTGAACACTTTGCGGCTAAGTCTCATGGTTGCGTCAAATAGGAGTCCAGCTCAGCATGTGCCAGGTAGGATACCTGACGCTGGTATTCCGCTGAATCCCGTTAGCGACACACGGATGCCAAGAAACGGTAAAAGATTTAAACTAATATATTATAGTAGAATAATTGTCTGTATTAATTCCATTAATTCTAGATTCTAAACGTTTTACCGCAAATTGGAGAAATTTTGTAATTAGGTACTTTCTCTAGCAATCTCTTTACAAGTTACTAGCTTTCCGCCCGCGGCTTCGCCCGCGTGTAGTTCGGTTATATCGCGCTTTTTAGATTTCCCTCGGGAATATCAATTTTTTCCGGGATAAAAGGTAGCCTATGTCCTTTCTCGGGGTCTAAAGATTCAGATGTCTGTGCCAAATTTCATCAAAACCGGTTGAGAGGTTTAAGCGGGAAAGTGTGACAGACAGACAGACAGACAGAGTTACTTTCCCATTTATAATATTAGTATGGATAAACTAGTGCTGGACCGCAATCCCTATATTAGATGGTAAGCAGTGATGCAATCGTTGATTCATATAGATACATATTGACTCTTGCCTTGAAGACACTCAAATTGTAGTCCGAAGGAAACACCGCCGCTGGCAAATTGTTCCAGTCCCAGACGAGGCGAAACGATTCGTCCGGATCGTAGTGGTGTTAACAACGTAAGGGTGGAAACTAGCCGTACGACGGGTCGTCCGATGGTGGAACGGAGAACGAATCGTATTGTTTTTTAACCGACTTCAAAAAGGAGGAGGTTACTCAATTCGACCGTATATATGTTTTTTTTTTAAGTTTGTTCGAGCATAACCTCGTCGTTTATGAAAGAAGACGTTCCCAAGGTGGTCCCGTGATAAGGATATCAGGGTTTGGTGGTGGAAGACCAGAGAAAACAAGGGGAACTTTCAAAAATTGCAGGGGCGACTAGTGCATTTCTTAGCATTTTCATTAAATATTTTAAAGGACTACAATTTAATAAAGGTCTGGAGTAGATCTGATGATGGAGCCGGGAGGCAGTCGAAGGAACTCCTCAACAATTCACAGCAGCTATCTTGTGTTTGGGCTCGATTAATTTGTATTGAGAAGAACTTTACACCTAGATGGGTTGTGACTGTCCTAAGAGCTTTGATGATGAAGACAAAGGCCAGTTCCGGGAACTCCTCAATGGTTTAGAGTAGCTACTTTGTGATTGGACTTAATTCATTTATATTGATGAGAACTTTGCACCCATTGGGTTAAAATAATGGTCTACAATAAATTTGATGATGGAGACCATAGGCAGTTAAGGGAATACTTACGGGTAAAAATTAAAGTAAACAAAATTACGTCATTTCCCAACTATATTTGCGTCAACTTCCAGTCTGACCGCAACTGAATACATAGTACTTTTAACAACTAAAAAGTGTAAAATAAAAACTTTTTTACAAAAAAACAACCGACTTCCAAAAATCACCACAAAGTGAAAAATAACTAATTACGGAAGTCGGTGTCAAAAATGAATATACAAAACCAAAGACACCGACTTCCGAAATTAGTTATTTTTCACTTTGTAGTGGAAGTCGGTTGTTTTTTTGTAAAAAAGTTTTTATAAAGTTCTAGCTTAAAGTAAACATCATTATGTATGTAGATCACGAAGTTATTTTTCCAATAACTTATTAAATCAGTGTTTATAATCTATACTAATATATAAAGCTGAAGAGTTTGTTTGTTTGTTTGTTTGTGCGCGCTAATCTCAGGAACTACGGGTCTGATTTGAAAAATTCTTTTTGCGTTGGATAGCCTATTGATCCAGGAAGGCTTTAGGCTATATAACATCACGCTGCGACCAATAGGAGCGGAGCATAACTAAAAAACGCGAACGAAGTCGCTGGCGGCCGCTAGTCTCATATAAACACATTCCATCGCTATTAAACAATTATCTACTTGAGTGTAATAAACAAAAAAAAAAAAACTAAAATAAAAACTAAATCCTTGGTAGATAGATCATTGACGCAAACGGCTGTCATGCCACGGCGCAATAATGTCCGTTAAAATGGATAACATGTTATTATTTATTATATAGGAAGCAAAAAAATTCGTTAAACTTAATTTGTGACAAGTTGCGCTGACTAAAGACAAAAAGGTCTGACGCCATTGCCTGGCATGGGGTGAAAGATTAGAATTGAATATTAAACCTGTTTACGTAGGTATTTGACGTACGGAACTGAAACGTGGTCGCTCACAATGGGCCTCTTACGAAGGCTCAGAGTCACACAAAGGGCAATGGAAAGAGCTATGCTAGGAGTTTCTCTGCGTGATCGAATCAGAAATGAGGAGATCCGCAGAAGAACCAAAGTCACCGACATAGCTCTGCGAGTCGCTAAACTTAAGTGGCAGTGGGCAGGGCACATTGCTCGCAGAACCGATGGCCGATGGGGCAGTAAGGTTCTGGAGTGGCGGCCACGTACTGGAAGACGCAGCGTAGGGAGACCCCCAACAAGGTGGACCGATGACCTGGTGAAGGTCGCGGGAAGCCGATGGATGCGGGCAGCACAAGACCGGTCATCGTGGAAAGCCTTGGGGGAGGCCTTTGTTCAGCAGTAGACCTTTATAGGCTGAAGAAGAATAAGAAGACGTATCTGAAAAAGATACAAAACAATCCGCGTGACGCCTGCCCAAAGAGGAGACTGAAGAAAAATGTCGTGACAATTTTTAATTCAACTACAATAATGGAGATGATCCATACTAATCCATACTAATATTATAAATGCGAAAGTAACTCTGTCTGTCTGTCTGTTACGCTTTCCCGCTTAAACCTCTCAACCGATTTTGATGAAATTTGGTCCAGACAATCTTTAGACCCTGAGAAAGGACATAGGCTACCTTTTATCCCGGAAAAAATTGTTATTCCTGAGGAAAATCTAAAAAGCGCGATATAACCGAACTCCACGCTGGCGAAGCCGCGGGCGGAAAGCTAGTTCTCAATATGTAGGTACCCCCTAACTGCACCCCGCGTTTTCACCCGCATAACTTTCGATCCAGTAAGAATATCGGGATGTAAAGTAAAAGTGTTTCTAGTTGTAAACTATCTGTGTGCCAAATTTCACCCAAATCTGTTCAGTAGTTTTTGCGTTAAAAAGTAACAAACATACATCTATACGTTCTCACAAACTTTTACAATTTTAATACATATTTGTAGGATACATTAGTTTATTTGAATGTCATCAGTAAGTATACATATGGGTACAAAGTTGCTTCGTGTATTATTTAGAAAGTTAGTGCCTCGGGCTACAGGTACACAATAGCTCAGAACATTGTCAATAGCCCAGTAACCTACTGAGCGATAATTGTTACGATAAAGTTTTTGCATCTTGCATCTTTGTGTATTAAAGTGATTGTTAGATGAGGTTTCGCGGTGAATGTAAATATTGAGATTATTCATTAATACAAGATTTTGAGTATAAATGTCGATGGCTAAAAGAGTAGGGGAAGACCGAAGAAATGATAGATGTACTCGTAAATGATGATATAATTAGAAAGGGGATGGCTACCGAGATATAGTCGGTGGTAGGCCATAACATCGGCTGCCGGCACAAGTTACCACCCACCAGACAAAGTCTTGCCGCCAAGCGATTCGTCGTGTACCAGCTCATGAAGCCGTATGGAGGACAGGTCTGAGCAGTTGTGTTGCGATTTGTGACGGGTACGATACGCCAAATGGCTTCCTCTAGCGCAGCATCTTTGGTCGTGTTGTTGGGTTTTCATTGCATCACCTCTCTCAACTGCCGTCTGCCTTCTTATTCACATTGTATCTCAGTTTACCATCAGGCGGGATTGCGGTCTAGCTCTAGTTTATAATTATTAAAAAAAAAAGATGGCCGATAGAGAAGCTTGGAGGAAAAAGTCATGTTTTGAGTGTGATGGGGAAGACCAAGAAAATGATGGATGGAATGATGATGAATGATTATATGTTTAGAAAGGGGGTGATTATAGAGAAAGACTAGCAACAATTAAATTGCAATTCGAAAATAATAATGCTGAGCGATAGCCGTTTTGCGTGGATGTGACGCATGTCAACTTTAACAAATCACTCAATTGTTTTTGTACACTTTATGTCATGTTTACCGCAAATAAACGTATTTTCTTTCTTTCTTTCTTTCTTTCTTTAAAATATGTTTGTAATTCTTTCAAAGGAAACATTGTAAAAACAATTTACAACATGTAAGATAACTCGAATTATGATGTAAAATAAGAAAGTCTTATAGAAAGTGCTCATCTCACGAACACTGATGTGTTGCCTCATAGCAGAGGCAGTATTAGGCCTCTATGCGAGGCGATAGAAAAGGTGAGGTTAATGACTTGTTATGGATTGGCAGAAACTAGAAAACGCCACGAGCTCTTCTCTCAGATACTTCAGATCCTAATGCTGCAAAATGCCACCTGGCTACATTGGATTCAGTGGAGCGGCGTGCGAAGAGACTAATTGGCGACCCAGATTTAGTTCAAAACGGTCTCTAAAGCCTGGACCACAGGCGAAGAGTAGCCAGCCTGTCAGTGTTCTATGGGATGCATTTTGGAGAGTGTGCGAGGGAATTGCATGATTTAATTCCCCCATCTCCGTCCCATCATCGGACGACCTGTCGTACGGCTAGTTTCAACCCTTACATTGTTAACACTACTAAACGATCCGGACGAAGCGTTTCGCCTCCTCCTATATACCGCGTACATCGAGGGACTGGAATAATTTGCCAGTGGCGGTGTTTCCGTCGGACTACAATTTGAGTGTCTTCAAGGCTAGAGTGAATAGGCTCTTAATAAACTAGTGCGCTTTACCATCAACAATTGCGTCACTGCTTACCATCAGGCAGGATTGCGGTCAAGCGCTAGTTTATAATATATATAAAAAAAAAGACTTCTTGCCATGGGTTGGCAGAAACTAGAAAAAGCCACGATTTCCTCTCTCAGATCCTTCAGATCCTGGGTTTTCTTCTTCTTCAGCCTATAGGTGTCCACTGCTGGACAAAGGTCTCCCCCAAGGCTTTCCACGATGACCGGTCTTGCGCTGCCCGCATCCATCGACTTCCCGCGATCTACAACTTGTAAGTGGCGGCCGATACCACTAGGCATCCGCTTCTCTCGTAAATTTATTCTCTTTCTTTCCTTATCTTGCAAGATCTCGTTGCTTATACAGAAGAAGCGAGCATTCATCATTATAATAGCTTAGGACGAAAATACCGCCTCCATATATTTTCAAAATATTCATCATTCTCCTGCCCTTATCCCAATTTATTTGGGGTCGGCGCAACATGTCTTTTTCTTCCATACATCCCTATCAGAAGCCATCTCGGCAGTTACCCCCTTCTTAGCCATATCATCCTTCACACATTCCATCCATCGTTTCTTTGGTCTTCGCCTACTCTTATAGCCATCAACATTCATAATTAAAACTCTTTTTTCAAAATATTATTATATCAAAATATTATTATAACCCTGGGGGTTAAGAAATGTAATATCTGCAAGGGTCGATCGATTTGGTTCAGATACCAATATCACTCCATGCCTCGGAAAGCACCATAAGCCGGTGGTCCCCTCTGTCATCCTGATAGTTCTATCGGGTCATCAGAAGCCCAACAGTGTCCCAGACAACTAGTCATCATCATCTCAGCGTTAATTCCAGTCGCATCCGAAGCTTTTTCAGCTTTGGAGTCTGGGATCCGCATTACCAGTCCAACTGCTAATTTTGGCTAAACTTCGATATTTTTCGTGAAGCGACTGCCGTCTGACCTCCACAACACGAAGGCGATATTGAAGCATTGCAGTCAACCAATTGCAAAACCAATTGTGGGACTTTTGAGGGCTCCAACAACCCGTAACGACTAATATTTGATATTCGTATAACAACCTGGACCAACAACTTAACGTGCTTTTCGAGGCACGGCGCCAGACAACTAGTATTACCATACAACTGGGTTCTGAAAGTCAGATTGGCAGTACCTCCAAGCAATACTGGTATTCAGCAGCGGTAAGACAGGAAGCTGACCTCGAACATAGTTGTGAAAACGCTAGGCAAATGATGTTATTAACGTTTGCTACTCACAGAAATAAAACAACAGTTCTACTTAATAGCTTTTCAAAACTGATTTCCATTTGATGATTTGACCGCTAGCTACGAAAATAACGGATCCTCTATTCAATATAAATGACAGATAATAAAGCCATAATTCATCTTAGGCGAGAAGAAAGTGAAAGCACATCCATCACTGCCCACCTTGCTTCGAAATTATTGCGACCGGTTTGAAGTTCCGTGCAAGGTCAATGACATGTTTATATCGATGCAGATGATTGAGATAAGCTAACAGGATGAGGGACTTTGGGGGTACTATGACGTCAAGAGTTGTTCGAATGAGGTACCGTGGTCTCTGCCGCACAAGCAGGAACGAACATTGGTGAGTTTTAGTCAGTAGAAATCTGACACGCCCTTCCGCGCCGCCCAGAGCGGGACAGGTCTTTTGAAGACTTCCCACTCAAAAAAAGGGGTTACGATGACGTTTTAAAACTATCATTATTTCAGTGTCAGCTATGCAGGATGAAAAGTGCTATTCCTTTTTCACAACGGAACAATGGTGTTTTCATGGGCCTAGCCCCCGAAAATGTGTGAACTACTCTAAAAATCTGACTTGCCCCCAGCCCTGACTTGCCAAGTCAGAGGCTGAGTACAACTATGGTTGCTCTTAACACGCCATTTATTTAATTAAACACCTCATAAATCAGAAGAGTTCAAATGAGTTTATTTATGTACCTTTAACAGTTAGTATACTTACAATAGTATATGTATAAGTTGATTATAATAAATTCAGGAACAATCTTAACTGTAATAAAGCATACCTAATAAATAATTATAAACTAGTGCTGACCGCAATCCCGCCTGATGGTAAGCAGTGATGAAATCGTTGCTGGTAAAGCGCGCTAGTCTATTAAGAGCCTATTCGCTCTAGCCTTGAAGACACTTAAATTGCAGTTAGATGGAAACACCGCCGCTGGCAAATTGTTCCAGTCCCTGGATGTACGCGGTATAAAAGAAGATATATAAGAGAAACACTTCGTCCGGATCGTAGGGATATAACAACGTAAGGCCGTACGACGCTGGGTCAGGGTTGCGGGTTGTTTAACCAAGAAACCTTGGCCCTGGCCATCACAGGCAAATGAAGAAACACGGGTGGTTTTAGTCAGTAAAGTCTGACACGCCCTTCCGCTCCGCCCGGAGCGGAGAAGTCATTTTGATGATTTCCCATCCGAACAAAAAAAAAAAGAAAGAAAGCCGTATGACGCAAGGGGTCGACTGATGATGGAACGGAGATGTGAGATAATCATCGTCATCAGTGACGCAATTTTTACATTTGACAGCGGTTACGTTCTAAAGCAACAACGTCATGGCTAGGACCATCGGGCCAGAGGAAAAGAGGTAGGCCAATATAATGCGCGATGGATAGACGATGTCATAAAAATAGCAGGCACACACTGGATGCGAGAAGCTAAAGACAGAGAAACATGGTCATCTTTGGAGGAGGCCTTTATCCTCCGTTGAGAGGGGTTCTTGTACCCATCCATACTTATCAATACTAATATTATAAATACGAAAGTAACTCTGTCTGTCTGTCGGTCTGTCTGTCTGTCTGTCTGTTACGCTTTTCCGCTTAAACCTCTCAACCGATTTTGATGAAATTTGGCACAGACAATCTTTAGACCCTGAGAAAGAACATAAGCTACCTTTTATCCCGGAAAAAATTGATGTTGCCTAGGGAAATCTAAAAAGCGCGATATAACCGAACTCCACGCGGGCGAAGCCCCGGGCGGCAAGCTAGTATATAATATTATAAATGCGAAAGTAACTCTGTCTGTCTGTCTGTTACGCTTTCCCGCCTAAACCTCTCAACCGATTTTAATGAAATTTGGCACAGACAATCTTTAGACCCTGAGAAAGAACATAGGCTACCTTTTATCCCGGAAAAATTTGATGTTCCCGAGGGAAATTTAAAAAGCGCGATATAACCGAACTCTAGCTAATAAAAGAAAGCTAGTAAAATATAAAAACACCTTAGAGAATAAAGCACATAATTAATTAATGCATGCAAACTGTTTCTATGTTAATTTTATTTATTTTCTTTCTTTTATATTGTAATCCTATATTTGTATTTGTAACAAGAAATAAAAGGCTTTTTATTTTATTTTATTATTTATTACGTTCCAATTGTGATCCAGTTATGGTTAAACCATCTGTCAAAAGGTTAACGCGATACGAAACATAACAAAAGTTATGGTTTGGTTGCGATCCAATTCTGTTTTGGTTGAATTATTTTAGCGCGATTACCCCCTGACCACTTTTCACAGCTCTTCACCGATCCTCTCTGCCCAGGTCAGCGTCAGTAACCTCAGCCATCATCATCATCACAGCTTTAATCTCAGTCGCATCCGAAGCCGTTGCAGCTTTGGAGTCTGGGGTCCGCTTTACCAGTCCAACTGCTGATATGGCTACACTTCGACATTTTCCGTGAAGCGACTGCCGTCTGACCTCCACAACCCAAAGGCGACGTCGAAGCATTGCAGTTAGACCAATTGTTGGACTTTTGAGGGCTCCAACAACCCGTAACGGCTGCCACTAGATGTTCGTATGGCAACTGGGACAAACGGCTTAACGTGCTTTCCGAGGCACGACCAGACCAGTGCAAATATTCATATTGATGCATACAAATACTTGCACTGTGCGGGGATCGAACCCGCGCCACCTTGCGCAGCGGCCGCGTCCGCTACCGCTACGCCACGGAGGCTGTCAACACCAACCTCAGCATATTTAGGATAAGTCTGCGTTTCCGGCCTTATCCCAAATATGCTAAGGTCGGTTCCTTCTATCCGGATGCAGATGAACACCATATTTATCACCATGGAGCTACTGGAATCTGACCTCGACAACCTAATTAGGTACTAGGAAATACGTCACGGACATGAGCTTGAGAAGTGACCAGTAATGGTCGATAAATCTAAATATTGATCAGCTACGTCTGCCTCGCCTTTTTCCTGCTGCCTTTCTGGCCTCAACAACCCAGTAACTGGGACGATATCCTGTGGTAAGGCTAGTTGTTTTCTCGGTGGTAGGCCATAACATTTACATCGCCATCGGCCATCGTACTGGAAGACGCAGCGTAGGGAGGCCCCCAACAAGGTGGACCGATGACCTGGTGAAGGTCGCGGGAAGCCGATGGATGCGGGCAACACAAGACCGGTCAGCGTGGAAAGCCTTGGGGGAGGCCTTTGTCCAGCAGTGGACATCTATAGGCTGAAGAAGAAGGCCATAACATTGGCTGCCGGCAGAAGTTACCACCCACCAGACAAATTGTTGCTGCCAAGCGATTCGTCGTGTTCCGGCATGATGTCTGGTGAAGCCGTACGGAGGACGGGTCTGAGGAGTTGTGTTGCGATGTGTGCCGGATATAATGCGCCAGATGTTGTTGTGTCGGGATTTTGGTCGTGGAGGGTCTCCAGATCAATCTCCTTTTGGCGCAGCATCGTTGGTCATGTTGTTAGGTTTAACATTGCATCACCTCGCTCAACTGTCGTCTTCCTTCCCATTCACTGAGTTTTTTCAGTGAATAGTTTCTAAAGCGCGTAAAGCGCACTAGTTTATTAAGATAAACTAGTGCGCTTTACCATCAACGATTGCATCACTGCTTACCATCAGGCGGGATTGCGGTCAAGCACTGGTTTATAAAAATAAAAAAAATTGTCTGAGTGTCAGTTTTCCAAACATGATTTCCAAGGTATGGAGGATTCCCAGTATGAAGAGGTAGCCACCCATCCATAAACCGACCGCGCCAAGCGTACCTTAACCCGTTGTTAATTAGTAAATAAGGAACTCAGCGTTTAAATGACTTACAAACCTTGGTACAGACGTAAATGGCAAAACAAATTGTGCTCGTAATATGCATTTTATTGACTTGAGAAAATCACATTGTTTACACTTTATTTAATGAGTTATACATATGTAGATGTAACGTGTAAACAAATTGAAACCATCACATTGTATTTTTACTGTTTACGCTTGCCGCGGTCAGTCTCTGGATGGGTAACCCTCCGTGCCCCGAAAAGCAAGTTAAGGGGGGACTCTAGTGCCGAGGAATTTGATAAATAGGTATTTGAAGAAACTATTGTCGTCGCGCCACAATTCCAACCTCTCTCCATAAAGTGCGAAAGGGACAGTTGCAATTCAGGCTGATTTTACCTATGAAAACGTTGACCAAAAGACGTTTCGTATTCCACGGTTTTCTTTTGTAAAATACGACGGATCTCAATTATTTTTATATCAAAAATTAGAGGATGAGTGTACCCATGCCTCTATTATTTTCTTTTTTGTCTTATCACATTTGCCTAATAGTCGTCTGAACATCGCGGTAATAATGGGTTATTTTTCGGGATTTTGAAATATCATATTTCTTTAATTAATTAAGTTTTCGAAAAAATCAAATAATAGGGGCACGTATAATGAAGGTGTAAAATTGTAGAAAAAAATAATTGCTCTAAAAGCGTTATCCTCGAAGAAAACAGCGGAATACGTTTGTATGGAGAAAACGCCACTAGAGTCCCCTCTTAAGCCGTTGCGTTGGTACCGGCTGTAATTTATAGATCTTTGACAGCCATTACAGGACCTCAGAAATCCGAAACCTGCGCGATCCCGCAGAGAAACTTCGAGCATAGCTCTTTCCTTCGCCCTTTGTGTGACCTTAAGCCTTCGTATGAGGCCCATTGTGAGAGACCGCGTTCCAGTCCCGTATGCCATCACTGGCAACACACACTGGTACCGGAAGACGCAACGTAGGGACGCCCCCAACAAGGTGGACTGATGACCTGGCGAAGGTCGCGGAAAGCCGATAGATGTGAGCAGCACAAGACTGGGCAATATGGAAAGTCTTGGGGGATGCCTTTGTACAGCAGTAAACCTCTAAAGGATGAGAAGAAAGTATATAATATTTATACATATACCTACAATATGTAAAGAAAACCCTGTCCGACCCATAACGATAATAAAGGTTAGGTAAACACATGACCAAATATAATATGTAATTTTACATAGATAATCATTATAGTGATAATAGTAATGAATTTTGAAATAATATTTTTTTTCCGCGAATTAATTCCACAATCTCTCCAAAATTTGGTAAGTTATTAATAAGCGACAACAACATTTTTGACGGTATTATTATGAGCGAATAGCGATGCGACCGCGTGCCGCGTGCCCTGCCCCCTTTCGCCCGCGCATGTATTGCCTACCGCACAAGTATTAATTTACCCCCTTTTGCGAAAAAATATATATTTTTTAAGGGGGAATTTTTTTAAGTTTAGTCCGATTTTGTGGGCATTAGGTGAATCAGTAGTCGATACCTAACAATAGATTCACGGATTGGACAGGGTTTTCTTCACATATTGTGTAACTAGCTGTTGCCCGCGACTCCGTCCGCTTGGACTTCAGTTTACAGCGAGCGGTGGTTCCCGTAAATTAAAAAGAACTCAGTTGATATCACAGAACAGATAAAAACTTCTCTATTCCATGGTAGCGCCTGTTAATATAATGGGAGCAATATGTACATCCGCGTTTTCTCCCGTTTTCGCAACATTTTTTGTTACTACTCTGCTCCTATTGGTCATAGCGGGATTTTATATAGCCTATGTCCTTTCTCAGGCTGTAGACTATCTGTGTACCAAATTTTATTACAATCGGTTCAGTAGTTTTGGCGTGAAAGCCGGACAGACAGACAGAGTTACTTTCGCATTTATAATATTGGTATGGATTAATTTATCCAATTAACAGAAAGTACACCTTGTACTATAGAAAATAATGAAATAATAATGTATAAACATAGTATTTAATATGTCTTTACAACTCAAAGTTCATGGTTATTGAATATTATTTACAATAACTATAGACTTGAGAAACTAAATACTATTTCCGTAGGATTATTATTTATAGAATAGATTACTTTATTATGATTACTTTATTATTTTATACGATTTCTTTATTATGTATAAATATATTATGTGCAAATATTTGTATGCATGCATATGAATATTTGCACTAGTCTGGTCGTGCCTCGGTAAGCACGTTAAGTGGTTGGTCTCGGTTGCCATACGAACATCTAGTGGAAGTCGTTACGGGTTGTTGGAGCCCTCTAAAGTCCAAAATTTTCCAAAAAAAAAAACAACCGTCTTCCAAAAACTACTACAAAGTGAAAAATAACTAATTTCGGAAGTCGGTGTCTTTGGTTTTTGTATATAAGTTTTTGACACCGACTTCCGAAATTAGTTATTTTTCACTTATTACTGGTTTTTGGAAGGCGCTTGTTTATTTTGTAAAAAAGTTTTTATGCAATATGTAGTGATAGTTTTAAAGATTGAATCATACAAAGCGACATGGAAAGTAGAAGTGACTTTGTTTTATAATATATAGTGATACAATATACTTAAAATATAAACTTTTTTACAAAAAAAAACAACCGACTTCTAAAAACCACTACAAAGTGAAAAATAACTAATTTCGGAAGTCGGTGTCTTTGGTTTTTGTATATTAGTTTTTGACACGGACTTCCGAAATTAGTTATTTTTCACTTTGTAGTGGTTTTTAGAAGTCGGTTGTTTTATTTGTAAAAAAGTTTTTATTTTACACTTTTTAGTTGTGAAAAGTAGGTACTATGTATTCTTATAGTATTTTCTGACGCAAATATAGTTGGGAAACGACGTAATTTTGTTTACTTTAATTTTTACCCGTAATTTTGAAGAATTATCTCGACTGCCTATGGTCTTCATCATCAGATTTACTGCAGACCATTATTTTAACCCAATGGGTGCAAAGTTCACATCAATATAAATGAATTAAAACCAAACACAAAGTAGCTACTGTAAACCGTTGAGGAGTTCCCGGAACTGGCCTTTGTCTTCATCATCAGAGCTCTTATGACAGTCACAACCCATCTAGGTGTAAAGTTCTTATCAATACAAATTAATCAAGCCCAAACACAACGTAGCTGCTGTGAATTGTTGTGGAGTTCCTTCGACTGTCTCCCGGCTCCATCATCAGATCTACTCCAGACCTTTGTCAAATTGTAGTGCTTTAAAATACTTAATGAAAATACTAAGAAATGCACTAGTCGCCCCTACGATTTTTGAAAGTTCCCTTTGATTTCTCTGGTCTTCCATCATCAGACCCTGATGTCCTTATCATGGGACCACCTTGGGAATGTCTTCTTTCCAACAAAAAAAGAATTATCAAAATCGGTTCATAAACGACGAAGATATGCGCGAACAAACATAAAAAAAGCATATATACGGTCGAATTGAGTAACCTCCTCCTTTTTGAAGTCGGTTAAAAAGATGAGGCGAAACGCTTTGTCCGTATCGCAGCGGTGTGTAAATATTATCAACTCTACAGTTATTCCAGTCGAACTAATCAAGGAACCACCATTGTGTCTATCTGTTTGACTGACTGCCTGGCTAACAGCCAGGAAAATGACTAAACGAGCGAACAAACCCTTTGTTATCACACTTCCGACACCCGTTTTGAATTATCCCACATTATTTGACAGTTCGTCATTTATTGTGGTTTTCTTGTTAGCATGATATCACCAAGGCCGTACCTATTTAATCTGTTGGGTTCCAGAGAACTAGCAGTCATGGGGAAACATAACTACTTTTATTTCGTAACTTATAAAATTACTTATTTGGCTATTGAATCACAATAATGGGTAGAATGGAACGGCGGTTGCAGAGGCTGACATTTCATGCGAGCAGGCCTTGACACTTGCCCAGAGTCATCATCATCATCATCAACCTTCTTATCGTCCGACTGCTGGGCACAGGTCTCCTCTTTTACAGAGAAGGATTGAGCCTAATCACCACGCTTTGCGATTTGAGACTTAAATTCCAGATTTTTTTTTATTATCCATACTAATATTATAAATGCGAAAGTAACTCTGTCTGTCTGTCTGTCTGTCTGTCTGTCTGTTACGCTTTCCCGCTTAAACCTCTCAACCGATTTTGATGAAATTTGGCATAGATAATCTTTGGACCCGGAGAAAGAACATAGGCTACCTTTTATCCCGGAAAAATATGATGTTCCCGAAGGAAAGCTAAAAAAGCGCGATATAACCGAACTCCACGCGGGCGGAGCCGCGGGCGGAAAGCTAGTAAATTATAAAGTAGCGCTTGACCGCAGTTCCACCTGATGGTAAGCAGTAATGTGATCGTTGATGTAAAGCGCGCTAGTTTATTAAGAGCCTATTCACTCACACACAACACTAGTTTATAATCCATATTAATATTGTAAATGCGAAAGTATCTCTGTCTGTCTGTCTGTCCAGCTTTCACGCCAAAACTACTGAACCGATTGTAATGAAATTTGGTACACAGATAGTCTAGAGCCCGAAACAGGACATAGGCTATATAACATCCCGTTGTGACCAATAGGAGCACAGCAGTAATAAAAAATGTTGTGACAACGGGAGTGTTCAATGCTACCTTTGAACAGTGATTCAGCATTTCGGCAGCGGACGCGCGGCCTACTTCAAAACTTGTTGAAATTGCAGATTTCACGTATGGAATACCAAGACGTTTGTGTATTTGTGTGTGTTGGGAAAAAGTAGTATATAAGCTGTAATATTGTAAAAATAAGTCAGATTAGAATTTATTCTGGTCTCATTACCCCTCACTGTGGCCAAGACACCCTTAGCCATCTCTGATCAGTCCTGTGAGTCTGCTGGACTGGCAGTGAGTTTACCCTTCACCCTTACCTGGAAATCCTACCTACTATCCGTCTGTTACCTTAGGTCTCTTGGTGCAGACATCCTGCACTTATTTATATATTTATTTATTACGAACTATATGGTAGGTCAGGGCTGTAGGGCTTATAGGACTTAGGGTCGTAGGGACTGTAGGGCTTATAGGTCTTAGTTTAGGTTCTGTTAACTTTCCATATAGGCGCGTGTACTGCCGCTAGTAAGGAGCTAAGGCGGACGTACTACATATTGCTCCCATTATTTCAACAGGCGCTTATTTTATATCAACTAAAATCTTTTTAATTAATGGGAACCACAGCGCGCTGTAAACTGAAGTCCATCCGGACGGAGTCGCGGGCAACAGCTAGTTATTAATAGTTAAAAAGATGCATTTTTCTTAAATTTAGATTAGTTTGAAACAAGAGATCAGGGTCAATGTCTTTAGTATAAAAACATACGTCTTCTTCCCATGGAGGTAACCAGACAATGGTACCGTTTCACGTGTGAGAACCATCGTTGAACTGTTGTGGAAATGGGATAGCGCTATTTAAGCTTCATCTTTGTCTGATATTGGAACTATGATAGTTTTGGCAAGTCATATCTAGTCATCATCATCATCCCAGTGTTAATCCCAGTCGCATCCGAAGCTTTTTCAGCTTTGGAGTCTGGGGTCCGCTTTTTACCAGTCCAACTGCTGATATGGCTAAACTTCGACATTTTTCCGTGAAGCGACTGCCGTCTGACCTCCACCACCCGAAGGCGACATCGAAGCATTGCAGTTAGACCAATTGTTGAACATTTGAGGGCTCCAACAACCCGTAACTACCATTAGATGTTCGTATGGCAACAGTATTTAATCTCTAATAGTATTATGTATAAATGCATTTATAATTAGGTTTTTTCGCCATCATCGCGTGTTATAAAACGTGATGTAATTTGCATTATTTGCCTTTTAATCAAACAGACCTCATCTGCTTACTTTTTCCCAACTATCTTGAGGTCAGTTTCCAGTCTTACCGCACGTGGCTAAATACCAGTATTAGCCATGAAGTGCCTGCGATCTGACCTCCACAACTCAGTAGCTTCAAGACAAGGAGTCTTAATATAAAATGGGTGAATCAAAAGACAATTTTAACCTTGTTAGATAGACCTGTTACTTAGAACAGGTAAAATGGCGGCCATGATTTAAATCAGTTGATTTATAATTAATATAAAGTTTTTTTCCCTTCATTCCTAGGTCATCTTGGAAAAATACGAATGTAAATATATCAATATTCATCTAAATCTTGCGGTTTAGACCGCCAAGAGAGTTTACGGTTTAATTTATATTGCCTGGCAATGGAACAGAATTGAGTTTTCGTGCATAGGATAATCAACTTTATGTCAGTGCGCTAACGTTCAAATTAGATTACGAGTTAATTACTATTGGGATTCCCGAGAATGCGTGAGTTTTCCAGAAGATGCGCGCGTGACTTACGCGTTGCTGTGTACCTAATTTGTGCGTTACGCTTTTGATGTAGAGTTCATTATGATTTGTATTTAAAAAAATCGATTCCATTCCGTTTCTCGGCAATATAAATACAGCCTTAAAATTTTGATGCATGTTAGGTATTTCAATTTGAACCTTAAGCTGTTTATATTAGGTATAAAGACGGTAGAGCAGTGGTAGTAAATTCGAACTAAGATAGGCATTGTAATTTGTGTAAATTATTTCATCACCACTGCTCTCAAAACGGTGACGGAAAACATTGTGATGAAACCGGAGTGTCCTAAAACCATTCGAAGTCATCATCACCACAGCGGGCGCAGTGCGGGTTGGTACCCGCACTGCGCCCGCTGTGGTAGATTACGGCACACTGCCTATCACATGATTCACCACTGCAAATGCGGCAGCTTCATATTCCAGTTGAATAGAGTCTTGAACCATTTTATGTGAAGCGGTTGCTTATCTTATAATTATAAACTAGTGCTTGACTGCAATCCCACCTGATGGTAAGTAGTAATGCAATCGTAAATGGTAAAGCATGCTAGTTTATTAAGATCACTCAAAAAAAACTGAGTGAATAGGAAGGAAGACGGCAGTTGAGCGAGGTGATGTAATGTTAAACTCAACAACATGACCAACGATGCTGCGTAGAGGAGATTGATCTGGAGATCCTTCACGATCAAACTCCCGACACAACAACATTTGGCGCATCGTACCCGCCACACATCGCAACACAACTGCTCAGACCCGTCCTCCGTACGGCTTCACCAGACATGATGCCGGAACACGACGAATCGCTTGGCAGCAAGACTTTGTCGGGTGGGAATAATCAGTAAAGTAATCTGAATAATCAGTAAAGTAATCTGAATAATCAGTAAAGCAACACGTACTCGCTAACAGTCGAACCGCAATCAAAAACAAGTTTTCTGTTGTAGGAAACTTCAATTCCTTTACGTAAATCTATTTATCTACAATCCATTGACATATTGTATTTTAATACAAGTCGAAGTCCAGTTCTATGGAATATCTCATCTTGGAGCGTATTTTTTTAAATTATTTTTTACTAGTGTTTGACCGCAATCCCGCCTGATGATAAGCGCTGAGGCAATGGTAAAGCGCGTGAATGGGCTTAATAAACTAGCGTGCTTTACCATCAACGATTGCATCACTGCTTACCATCAGGCGGGATTGCAGTCAAGCGCTAGTTTATAATTATATAAAAAAAAATGACGACCCTGATTTGGTTCAAAACGGTCTCCAAAGCCTGGATTACAGGCGAAGAGTAGCCAGCCTGTCGGTGTTCTATAGGATGCATTTAGGAGAGTGTGGTGCCGGATTTGCATGACTTAATTCCCTCGTCTTCGGATGACCCGTCGTACGTCGAGTATCTACCACTATTATCCGGACGAAACGTTCCGTCTTGTATTTTATACCACGTAAATCGAGGGACTGGAACAATTTGCCAGCGGCGGTGTTCCGGCCTCGCTACAGTCGAGGTGATCCGGCCAGTACTCGACGACTGGCTCGGGAGAAGGCACGGCTCCCTGTCGTTCAGGGTGACGCAGGTGCTGTCGGGGCACGGCTGCTTCGGCAAGTACCTGTGTCGCCTAGGCAGGGAGCCGGACGCTCGGTGCCACCAGTGCGTCCAATGCGGGGAGGACACGGCGCAGCACACGTTCTCCGAGTGTGTAGCTTGGGAGGAGCAGCGCCGCGTCCTCACAAATGAAGTAGGAGGCGCCCTGACGCTGCCGGCAGTAGTACGGAGGATGGCCGGCAGCGCAAAGTCGTGGGACGCGGTGGTGTCCTTCTGCGAGGACGTGATGTCGCAGAAGGAAGCTGCGGAACGGGAGAGGGAGATCTCAACTCCCTTCCCGGGCCGCAGAAGACGCACCGGGCGCCGAAGAAGGGCGGATAACGCCCTCTTCCGCCCCCCATGAATGGGTCCAGGGGCGAGGGACATGGGGAAGTCCCCGCCCCCTATTCGATGGACCCCGAGGCGGAGGCGCGCGCGCCTCTGTGGCGATGCACGGGGTAGCTTAACACCCCACTACCCCATGACGAGGCCCGGACAGACCGGGCCAGCACGAGAGTGTGGGGCTGCGGAAGAATTTAGACTCCCGCGGCCCCACGCGCGCTCGTGATAGAAGAGACACCGGGGTGGTTTTAGTCAGTAAAAGTCTGACAGACCCCGTCGCCCACCCTAGTTCGGCGGACATCCTATGAGGATTTCCACCTCGAAAAGAAAGAAAGAATGGGCTGAGTCTCTTGAGGTCTTTTGAGTGAATAGGCTCTTAATAAACCTTCGCTGTTTACCATCAACGATTGAATCACTGCTTACCATCAGGCGAGATTGCCGACAAGCACTAGTATATAGTAATTAAAAAAAAATATTTTAACAATTTGCCGCTTGAAATAAGACCTAACCTCCATGCCATTATTATGTATGTTTGTATAAGTAAATACATAATACATGGAACTCAATACATTATGTTCAACATCTATTTTTATATGGAAAACTGTGTTCTAAATTGATTTCATTTATTAAACATAACGTCTAAGTCTAGTGGTTGTAAGTACGACTGCTGAATGTGGGGTCCTATGTTTGGTACTCAGGTCGGGCAAAGCAATATTGTGTTTTTTTAATATACAATAGCAAAGCCAAAAAAAGCTAAATTCAAAAATCTTATTACTTAAAAAGAAACAAAACCAGCCAAGTGCGAGTCAGCCTGCACAACAAAACTTCTTTTAGTATTTGATGTTATAGAGGCATCAGAAATACATTATCTCTAATTTCATCTGTCTAGCTGTCACGATTCTTGATATACAGCCTGGTGACAGACAGACAGACAAACAGTCTTAGTAATATCCCCCCCCCCCAAATCTGTAATAGGGTCCCCCTATTACTAAGATATCTAATAGGGTTCTTCTATTGGACCCTATTTAGTAATAGGGTCTTATTACTAAGACTTACTAGTGTTAGTAATAGAAGAACCCTATTATTATATATTAACACTAGTAAGTCTTAGTAATAAGACCCTATTACTAAATAGGGTCCATTTAGTAATAGGGTCTTATTACTAAGACTTACTAGTGTTAGTAATAGAAGAACCCTATTAGATATCTTATCCTATTACTAGGACTAGGGTTGTAACGGAGGCTTGTTAGCGGAGGCGGAGGCGGATGCGGAGGCGAAGAGTTTCACCTCCGCGGAAGCGGAAGTTAACGGAGGCGGAGGTGAAAGTACATATAGAAAAAATTGAAATTTATGGTTAAATAAAACAATTTTTTTATTTTAAATACGTGCATTAATAGTAGTATACTTGGTAAAAAAAATTACATTCTTGTAATGAAAATTAAGGAGAAACAAATTGTGTTTGCCGCATTCCCGCCTCGCACTAGTTGATTCTTGACCATTTCGCGCTCAAACGCGGCCGGACGGTTGTCGAGCGTCGCAGCTTGCGCGTTATTTATTTTATAAATACGTAAATAAACCTCCGTTATAACTCCGCAAAATTGTGCGGAGGCGGAGGTGGAAGCGAAGATACGATTTCTTGCGGAACTTCCGCAGTAACGGAAGCGGAGGCGAAGCTCCGTTACAACCCTAACTAGGACTACTAATAGGGGGACCCACCAAATTTTTACCAGTCATGTCCGAAATCCTGAATAGGTATATTGAAACCTCCTTTTATATTAAAATAGGTTAAAAATTACGACACAATCACAGTTGCTTTCAAATCAATGAAAGCACTATCCGACGGGATACGATTAGAAATTACAATGAAATGAAACAAAAATGGCGGCATCCTGCTTTGATAGCGTTGCCAATGAACTTGATTTTATCTATAAACTGTACACCGTCCTTATCGAGTTAGTGGGCGTAGAGTGGTAGAGGATGTGGAGTGTCCTTAAGATTATATGTTTTTTTTTAGGGTTCCGTACCTAAAAGGTAAAACGGAATCATGAGATTTCGCCGTCCGTCTGTCACCGGGCTGTACCTCATGAACCGTAATTGCTAGACAGTTGAAATTTTCAGAGATTAAATATTTCTGTTGCCGCTATAACCTTTCGATGCCTTTCGGTATTCTATAGGATGCATTTTGGGGAGTCTGCGAGAGAATTGCACGATTTATTTCCCCCATATCCGTTCCAACGTCCGGACGACCCGTTGTACGGCCCTTTCCACCCTTACGTTGTTATCACCACTACGATCCGGACGAAGCATTTTGCCTCCTCCTTTATACCGTGTACATCGAGGGACTGGAACAATTTGCCAGCGGCGGTGTTTCCGTCGGACTACAATTTGAGTGTTTTCAAGGCTAGAGTGAATTGGCTTAAAATAAATGGTAAAGCGCACTAGTTTATTAAGATAAACTAGTGCGCTTTACCATCAACGATTGCGTCACTGCTTACCATCAGGTGGGATTGCGGTCAAGCGCTGGTTTATAATTTACAAAAAAAAAAAAAAAATGTGTAAGGGGGGCTCCCATGTGCATGTGCATGTGTGTCCATGAAATGTGATTTTTTTTGCCGTTTTTTGCTCCATATTAATAACAGAAATAGACGCTTGAAACGTTCACAGAATATCATCAGATTAAAAGCAAATAATTAAATTGAAATAAATATTGAAGAAGGGCTCCCATACAATAAACGCGATTTTTTTTTTGCCGTTTTTAAAGATAGTGGTACGGATCCCTTCGGGCGCGAGTCTGACTCGAACTTGACCGGATTTTTTTCCACTAGAAAGGTCGGTTCTACGGATGCAGCTGAATATCAGTACTTTACGTGGACAGCCTGTCTGATCTCCACATCCCCAGTTACTGGGTTCCACGCTACCTTTTAATAAGACTTCTTTTCTCTCGGTGGTAGACCATAACATCGGCTGCCGGCAAAAGTTACCACCCACCAGACAAAGTCTTGCAGCCAAGCGATTCGTCGTGTTCCGGCATGATGTCTGGTGAAGCCGTATGGAGGACGGGTCTGAGCAGTTGTGTTGTAATATGTGCCGGGTACGATGTGACAGATGTTGTTGTGTCGGGAGTTTGGTCGTGGAGGCTCCAGATCAATCTCGCTCTGGCGCAGCATCGTTGGTCGTGTTGTTGAGTTTAACATTGCATCACCGCGCTCAACTGTCGTCTTCCTTCTTATTCACATAGTTTTTTTTTTAGTGAATAGGCTCTTAATAAAGTAGCGCGCTTTACCATCAACGATTGCATCACTGCTTTCCATCAGGCGGGATTGCGGTCAAGCACTAATTTATCTATACTAATATATACTAATACATAAAGCTGAAGAGTTTGTTTGAACGCGCTAATCTCAGGAACTACTGGTCCGATTTGAAAAATTGTTTTTACGTTAAATAGCCTATTAATCCCAGAGGGCTTTGGGCTATACATACATATAACATCACGCTGCGACTAATAGGAGCGGGGCATTTAAAAAAAACCTATCGAAACCTCCACGGGTGTAACCGCGAAACGCAACTAGTAATTGTATAAAAAAGGCTGGTTGAGAAACTTTCAAGCTTCTCCACCCGTAATGACTGTCTAAGATCTCCAAATGGCAGCTAAGACCAGCTGCAAAACGTGTTACCGAGGCGCAGAAAGTTCTTGATTTAATATTGATGGTCAGAGGCCTTTGACCTTCCTCAAAGACGTCAGAAGAACTTGTTTGTTAAACATTGTTATTGATTGTTCCTCTTTGAATGATACTACCATGTTTTACATCAATCTTAATTTAAATCATCATCATCATCACAGCGTTAATCCCAGTCGCATCCGTAGCTTTTCAGCTTTGGAGTCTGGGGTCCGCTTTACCAGTCTAACTGCTGATTTTGGCTAATCTATACTTTCTATAGTAATATATAAAGCTGAAGAGTTTGTTTGTTTGTATGTTTATTTGTGCGCGCTAATCTCAGAAACTACTGTCCGGTTTAAAAATTTATTTTTGCGTTGGATAGCCCATTAATCCAGGAAAGCCTTAGGCTATATAACATCACGCTGCGAGCAACTGGAACGGAGCATAATTAATTCCAGTCGAATGAAGTCGCTGGCGGATGCTAGTCTTTGATATTTTCCGTGAAGTGACTGCCGTCTGACCTCCACAACCTGAATGCGATATCTAAGCATTGCAGTTAGACCAGTTGATAGACTTTAGAGGGCTCCAACAACCCGTAACGACTGCCACTAGATGTTCGTATGGCAACCGGGACCTACGGCTTAACGTGCTTTCCGAGGCACGACCAGACCAGTGCAAATATTCATACATTCATGCATACAAATATTTGCACTGTGCGGGGATCGAACCCGCGCCTCCTTGCGCTACGGCCGCGTTCGCTACCGCTACGCCACAGAGGCTGTCATCAATCTTAATTTAAATACCGTAGTTATTTACCCAATCTAATAAATAATATTTGTGACTAGCATCTGCCGCTTGGCCTCGGTCGCGAGTAAATAGTTAATTCAATATGTCGGAGTCTTTCGTATAAATATTCCGAACGCCAGCGCCAACTCGTGGCTCGACTGAGTCCATGGGCGAACCCAGCTTCTGGCCTAGGAGGGTGCAGGTCTGGCCTATGGGAAGGTAAGTCAGGCCTTAGGGGCAAGTCAAATTTTTACAGAGGGTAATGTGAAACGCGGTCTTTTGGCAATCACTCCGTACATTTTATTACTGCGTGGTTTATTTCAAAGTTAAAGAAAGAGAAAGGTAAAGACGCAGCAGAGAGGCCCCAAAGAAGGTGGAGCGATGACCTGGTAAAGGTCGCGGGAAGCCGATGGATGCGGGCAGCACAAGACCGGTCATCGTGGAAAGCCTTGCGGGAGGCCTTTGTCCAGCATTAGACATCTATAGGCTAAAGAAGAAGAGCCACGTACCGAAAGACGCAGCAGAGAGGCCTCTAAGAAGGTGGACGATGACATGGTGAAGGTTGCGGGAACAGGTCAAGACCGGTCATTGTGGAAAGCCTTGGGAAAGACCTTTGTCCAGTAGTGGACCTCTAAAGGCTGGAGAAGAAGAATAATGTTATCTGTGGTCACCCATCCACAGACGAACAGCGGTAAGCGTAGCTGAACCTGCACCCTAATGACGAACATTTACTATTAGCAGTTGGTATAACTTCCAAGTATATTGCTAATCCATTGCTCCTTATGTTCGAAAATATGTCTATCCAACAAAATATGTCTACCCAACAAAATATGTCTACCCAACAAAATATGTCTACCCAACAAAATATGTCTACCCAACAAAATATGTCTACCCAACAAAATATGTCTACCCAACAAAATATGTCTACCCAACAAAATATGTCTACCCAACAAAATATGTCTACCCATCAAAATATGTCTACCCAACAAAATATGTCTACCCAACAAAATATGTCTAGCCAACAAAATATGTCTACCCAACAAAATATGTCTACCCAACAAAATATGTCTACCCAACAAAATATGTCTACCCAACAAAATATGTCTACCCAACAAAATATGTCTACCCAACAACGTAAATAACGCAATGGTTGTTGTTGAACTGTCGAAATGAAACCCATTGCTACGGATATGGATAGTGTGTTCCATATTACCCTGCTGATCGATCTACTCATGCGGCTCATCATCATCAACCGGTGCTCGGTGCTTTGTTCGGTGGTAGGCCATAACATCGGCTGCCGGCAGAAGTTACCACCCACCAGACAAAGTCTTGCCACCAAGCGATTCGTCGTGTTCCGGCATGATGTCTGGTAAAGCTGTACGGAGGACGGGTCTGAGCAGTTGTGTTGCGATGTGTGGCGGGTACGGTGCGCCAAATGTTGTTGTGTCGGGAGTTTGGTCGTGGAGAGTCTCCAGATCAATCTCCCTCTAGCGCAGCTTCGTTTGGTCGTGTTGGTCTTGGGCATCACCTCGCTCAACTGCCCTCATCCTTCTTATTCCTTAGTTTTTTAAGTGAATAGGCTTAGTAAACTAGTGCGCTTTACCATCAACGATTGCATCACTGCTTACCATCGGGCGGGATTGCAGTCAAGCACTAGTTTATAATTATAAAAAAAACCTTTTTATCGTCCCACTGTTGGGCACAGATCTCCTCTCATACAGAGAAGGATTGAGCGTAATCACCACGCTTGCTCAATGCGGGTTGGCGATTTCAGACTTAAAGTCCAGGTTTCAGTCATTGGTGTCCAAGATTTACTTAGAAAGTACATATAACTTAGAAAAGTTACATTGGTACTTGCCTGACCTGGAATCGAACCCGCAGCCTCATACTTGAGAGGCTGGTATTTTAACCAGTAGGCCACCCTGACTTTTGGCAACAACTGGCTCACAACTCATGCGGTTGTTATTTACAAACATTTGTAAACAAAATATAAAATCTTCAGTTTTATTATGTTGGTATAGTAAACAATAAATATTGACACCGTATTAGGTAACTTCCTACTGTGATAGGAAGCTGTTGAAGAATTAGCATATTTTGTTATGGTAGGACGATTTATAAAGCATCATGGAAGACCATGACACATATTTGACGCAAGCTTATAAACATAACAAAAATATTTGTATAAATGTACTTTTTTATAATAATAAAAGCAGTGATGCAATCGTTGATGGTAAAGCGCGGTAGTTTATCAGCAGCCTATTTTCTCTAAAAAACTGCGTGAATAGGAAGGAAGACGATAGTTGAGCGAGGTGGTGCAATGTTAAACCCAGCAACATGACCAACGATGCTTCGCCGGAGGGAGGTTGATCTGGAGACCCTCCACGACCAAACTCCCGACACAACAACAGCTGGGGCTTGGGAGGACAAGTCAATTTTATAGAGTAGCGTAGCGTAGTTTATTTAAAAGTTAGAGATGAGTCCTTTTTTACCCGACTACGGCAAAGCAAAAGGAGGGTTATGATTTTGACAGGCTATGTATGTATGTATGTATGTATGTATGTATGTATGTATGTATGTATGTATGTATGTATGTATGTATGTATGTATGTATGTTCATCTGTTCCCTCGTATCTTCTAAACTACTTATTCGAATTCGATAAATGACATATCATTAGAAGCGTCTTAATTGTCCGCTGGTTATAGGCTATATAGAGTTTCACAAAATCTAATGTGGCGCCCTCTAGCGGACAAAATATACAGAGTAAAAATATAAAGTTAAGATAAATATGCCGTGTTTAGTATCATTTGAAAGGGCTTTACTTGTACATTTTGAATGTATATATATTACTGGCATTTACTTGTGACTTTACCTGTATTCATGGGCTGATTGCATATAATTCACATCTTTTCGTTCATAGATAGCTTCTTTACTACTTATCAGAATAAGACCACTGCATAACCATTAGAAGGGCCTTGATATTCTGTTGGTTACGAGCTATAAAGCTTGTCACCAAATTTAGTATTACGCCCTCTAGCGGACAAAAAGTTCTATGTTAATATAAAATTAAAATAAACATACCGTATTTGGTACCATCTGAAAGAACTTCACGAGTACTTTATGTTTGTACATAATCCCTAGTAATGCTTCGTAGAAATTTGAATGTAAACCAGGGTTTGGTAAACGGAGCGATGGGAGTGGTGAAGGCCTTCGAATGGCCTGCTCTTCGGCGCGATCAACTGGAACAGGAGAACAGCCAAGCGCTGTTCTCATACAATTTGACGACGCATCCATAAAAGCAGATATTAACGGACTTATCAAAATCGAGCCTTGCCTCACTGAATTTGACGGCTTGAGGGGTTCTGGGCAAATTCAGCGTAAAATGCTCCCGCTGATTCTTTCTTGGGGTTGTACTGTACATAAATTACAAGGTTGTACTCTAGATAAAAAAGTTACAGATCTAGGAAAGTCATTGTTTGCTAAAGGACAGGCCTATATCGCTCTCAGTAGAGTTAAAACCATAGAGGGATTATTTATAAGTGCCTTGGATCATAATAAATTACTTAAAAATCCACATGACAGTCGATCGTTAGCAGAATTAGATAGATTAAGAAATCTTCCCAGGTCCTCTTAATATATGTTTTTTATTTTAATAATTATAAACTAGCGCTTGACTGCAATCCCGCCTGATGGTAAGCAGTGACGCAATCGTTGATGGTAAAGCGCACTAGTTTATTAAGCCTATTCACTTTAAAAACTTAGGAATAGCAAGGATGACGGCAGTTGAGCCAGGTGATGCAATGTTAAACCCAAGACCAACACGACCAACGATGCTGCGCCAGAGGGAGATTGATCTGGAGACTCTCCACGACCAAACTCCCGACACAACAACATTTGGCGCATCGTACTCGCCACACAACGCAACACAACTGCTCATACGCGTCCTCCGTACGGCTTCACCAGACATCATGCTGGAACACGACGAATCGCTTGGCGGCAAGACTTTGTCTGGTGGGTGGTAACTTCTGCCGGCAGCCGATCTTATGGCCTACCACCGTTAGAAAAACATCCAATCTATTTATACTAACTCATCCACTAATTCATGACCCATTCGGTGCCATCGACGCAAATGTGCGTCGCTACTACGAAAAACCGGGAGCTTCATACGGAGAAACCGTTGCTATACGTGTTACGATCCAAGCGCTACGAAATAGTAAAATAGGACATCTCTACATATTACTATACGCCGATACATAAGTCAAAAGAGATGTCGTATGTTAACTACCTACTTTTTAGTTCGTCAATTTAACTTTTGTTAATATTATGCGCCACAAATACACTTTAACACCAAAATAGTACAAATAATAAAAAGTAAAAAAACTAAAACCCAACTACGACAAAAAACGACGCTGAAAAAGTATAAAACAAGATTTTCAGAATACTGAACTGAACAAAGTTGCTTATACTATAGTTGTATGTAGAGATAAAATGTTTGGAAAGGCGTAGTCACACGTTACATATACCTACCGTAGCACTTTGATAACGTGTGACTGCGGTTTTCCAAACATGAAAATTTATCTCTACATAGTGAATATTGCATACTTCAGAATAGTATTGTAAGACATTATTGTCAATTTACAACGAAGGCATCTTGGTAGAGTCTACTGTGTCCATTTACTTGCAACCATATTAGCAACTTTGTTCAGTTCAGTATTCTGAAAATCTTATTTAATACTTTTTCAGCGTCGTTTTCTGTCGTAGTTGGGTTTTAGTTTTTTTACTTTTTATTATTTATTGGGACAAAACCCGCCACTCATTTCCCACCCACTGCAACTCCTAAAAGCCGGAATCAACAGTGGAGACCGCCAGAAAAAAGGCGAGCAATGAAGCTCGACGAGTCCCGGGGAAACGATTCAACTGTCTTGGGTCCCGCAACGAAATTAATCAGAAAAGAATAGCGGAGGAGTAAACATAAAAAAATAGATAAGTCCTTGTTTACACTTTCTTTAGTAATCAAGGGAGTTGATACATGTTCTGCGAGATGTCCAGGGATCCAGGGGGGCAACTGCCACCCCTGTCCCCTGTGTACGCCCATCTCCATACTCTATCAAAACTTTCGCTATTATAAATTAATATCGGAAGGATTTCTTCAAATATTGTAATAAGTAATGCTGTTCAACCAGATACCAAGGTGAGGTTCAGAGGAATTATTAGTTAGATTACACGGTCGTCACATGTTACCTTACATAATTTAACCCCACCATTGGGTCATGTACCTTGGAATGTCACTGACGCATGTTTTTTTACATCTAAACTTAGCAGATATGGAATTATTTTGACATTGGGGTTTTTACATGTATCTAATTAAAATAAGAACTACAAATCTTTTACAGAAGTCTATAGTAGGTATTAATAAATAATCTGAAGAGCTTGTTTTAGACGTGCTAATCTTGGGAACTAATCAAAAGTCATTTAAAATTAGACTGCGTCGTGACTGCAATGGGTAAGCTGTTAACTGCTGCGCGTCGCCGGTTTGATTCCCGCATGGAACAAAAGTAGCTGCTCCGAATCTGGCTGTTTGTGTATGTATGTTTGTAAACACAACCACGATACAGGAGAAATTCCTAGTGTAGTCAAAAGGGGCTGAGAGTCAGCATTTTTTGAACATCAATCCTTGGTAAAATCGGAAAGTGAGTTTCTTCGTTTGTTTGTACCGCTTTCACGCAGTAACTACTGGATCGATTGCTTTGAAATTTTGCAGGCGAAAAGTTAGAAGTCTGGATTAAACTTTTATCCTTTTTATTATATTACTAGCGGTCGCCAGCGACTTCGTTTGCATGGAGTTAGTAATTTGAACATGTCACGCTCCGCTCCTATTGGTCACAGCATGATGTTATATAGCCTAAAGCCTTCCTGGATTAATGGGCTATCCAACGCAAAAATAATAATAATAATTTAATATTATTATTATTCTCTTTATTTTTCTATATGTACATATTTTTTTACATTTTTAAATATTTATATATAAATAAATAAAAAAAACATTTAAAAATATAAAAAATAGTAGCCCACCGGCATCGGGAACAGGGTCCAAGCTACCGGCGGTCAGGGCTCCAGAGAGAGGAACTTCCTGACTATGCGAGCCGTGTCCAGCAGTACCGCTTTCTGAATCAAGCCCTTGATCCAGCTGCCTAACGAGAGCCTCCTGAGGTGTTGGTCGAGGCTCTTGGCTATTAAGCCATTGGCTGTCACGACTATCGGTACAATGATTGCTGAATCCACTTCCCACATGTCGACAACCTCGTGAGCCAAATCAAGATACTTGATTTGTTTATCTTTCTCAGCTTTCACGAGGTTCTCATCATGTGGAATGGTTATGTCAACAATCATTGCACGCCGCTCTGATCGATCCACCAGCACTATATCAGGCTTATTGGCAACAATAGTCCTGTCAGTGATGATGGATCGATCCCAGTACAATGTGATATGGCCATTTTCGAGAACTGGGTCGGGCATATACCTGTAGTACGGCACCTCCGATTCCACAAGTTTGTATTTAAGAGCAAGTTGCTGGTGAATTATCCTGGCTACAAGGTTGTGTCTATGCAAGTACTCTCCGTTAGCTAGACGAGAACACCCGGAAATAATGTGTCTAATTGATTCTCCCGGCCGGTGACATGCCCGACAGATGTCAACTGTGCCGTCTTTCACAATGAATCTCCGGTAATTGTTCGTCATCATAACTTCGTCCATAATTGCAAAGACAAAACCTTCGGTTTCCCCAAAGAGGTCACCGAAACGTAGCCAGGCGACGGACGCTTGAAAATCTACATCCGGCCCGTGTAGGGCTCGGAAGAAGCGTCCGTGAAGCTCTTTGCTCTTCCATACCTCCAAGCGATCATTTGTGTCAAGCACTACTGGTTTACGCCAGTTCTCTTTAGCCAAGGAGAGCGGAGTGAGGCCCTTGTCAGCCGCAACCACATCTCGATGCATCCCCACGTCGGTTTCTAGAAAATATTCTCTGAGACTGCATACCTCGCGATTGTGGAGGGTCTTGGCGTTTAAAAAGCCACGACCTCCACATTTTCGCGGGATATACAGCCTCATAACCGATGACCGTGGGTGATGCAATCGATTTGCAGTCAGCAGCGTACGGACCCTCTGATCCAGGGCGTCAAGTTCGGTTTGAGTCCATTTGAGTATGCCGAAAGAGTACATCAATACCGGCATGACCCAACCGTTGAAAGCGCGCACCTTGTTTCCGCCTGATAGAAGACTATTAAGTACTTTTTTCAGGCGGCCAAAGAAGCGTTCTTTCAACGATTGCTTCATGTCAGTAACATTGATACCCAACGCTTCCGACATACCCAAATACTTATAGGTTTCGGATGCGGAGAGGGCTCTAAGGTTTATGGAACCAGTGAGTTGGGTTCCCACGGATTCCATAATCTCTCCTCGCTTTACATGCATGACCGCACATTTGTCCACACCAAATTCCATCCTGATGGAGCTACTGAAAGTTTCAGTAATTTTCAGTAGCTCCCTCAGTTGTGAATTGTTGGGAGCAAAAAGTTTCAGGTCATCCATGTAGAGGAGGTGCGATATAACCTGACCACCTCTCCTCAACCGATAGCCTAGACCTGAATCCTCCAATAGTGTGCTTAGAGGATTCAATGCTAAGCAAAACCAAAGTGGACTCAAACTATCGCCCTGAAATATTCCTCGCTCGATCCTTATCGGTTCGCTATTCCTCTGAATATTTCGACATCCTGGATAGCGAAGGACTGTCCTCCATGTCCTCATACACGACATCAGGAAGGTGCGCAGAGTTGCATCCACTTTATACAACTCCAGCACCCGCATGAGCCATGTATGTGGGACTGAGTCATAGGCCTTCCTATAATCTATCCAACAGATCCCTTCGGGAACGACGAACCTGTTGGCTAATGGCCATATCAATAAGGAGTAGCTCCTTAGTACCGCGGGACCCGCTCTTACATCCATTTTGAGAGGCAGACATGATGGAGTTGCTGTCAATATGTTTGTTAATTTTAGTTTTCAAAATGGATGTAAGAACTTTATAGACCGTCGGTAAACAGGTGATCGGCCTATAATTTTTGGGTTCCGCGGTGCTACCTGATTTATGGAGCAGGTGGGTTATTCCAGTAGTTAGGAACTGAGGTAACGAACCAGACACCAAAGCAGTCTGGAATTGAGATGCCAAGCGAGCGTGCGACCTTGGAAACCATTTTATCCAAAAGTTATGCAGCCCGTCCGGTCCTGGAGACTTCCAGTTAGGTAATGGACGGACTGCACAAGCTACATCTTGGGGGCAGATGGTAATAGCCCCCATTTCAGGTATTAGATCGCAGGCTCTCTCGACATCCCGGGCCCAGTCACCTTCAGTGTGACTGACAGGTACCGACCAGATGCTGCGCCAAAATGAACACATGACATCATCATCCGGTAGGCACGTGTCAGTCACACCTTGTTCTGGTCGTTCCCAGTCCCTATAAACCCACCTTTCATTGTTTTGGAAGGTGCGATTCTGGGTGTACCGTTCCACTCGTCGTTTGTATCTTCTGATACGGTTTGCCCATGCATACACTTTCTGCTTCAGGAAGTCGATGCGCTCCGTGACACGGGCCATATAATTCTGTGGGCTGATATTTGTACCTGCAAATGCCCGCCTCACAAAGCGCATCACTCTAGGACGAGTGTTACCCTCCCTAAAGCAGATTAGTTTACCGATGAGTGCTCTGGCCCCACCAATACGACGTTCAATCCTGTGCTGCCAAGCTGGTACTACTGGTTTCGGTCGTGTAGCTCTAGAGTCACTGGGGAATTTGACATGAGCTACACGATAAGCTGCGACAGCTGCGCAGTACAGGATTGAATGAGTATCAGTGAGGTCCTCGCAGGTGTCAAAATAATTTGACAACTGCGCATCCAGAGCAGCCATCAGTGCCCTATTTCTGTTATGCATGGGCAAACGTGGCAGGCGTGGTCTTAGTTCTGCCGACGTGGAACGATATTCCCGAATCGCAGCCTCCAAAGCATTTATTAACTCCTCATTGCACTGAGTACTTACATTTGTAGCCCTGTCATTACTCCCCTCGTCAGCATAGTTTGTTGACTGCGGTGGTATCTCCGCAGTCTGCGACTGGTGAGCGATGACACGGCTACTCTGCATTTCATTGCGCAGGCGATCAAGCACAGTATCATCCAACATATGATTACGCTGGATAACCCGTACCTGATCCGATAGACGTTGTGCCGAAACGTTGACAGCTGGTTCAAGCACCTGAAACAGAGAGAGCATTCGAACACGGTACGCGGTCAGGTTGTTTCCTCCCTCTGTAGCCCCATAGTATGAGCGCATGACATTTTCATTAATGGATTGTGTCCATCTCATGCGCTGCACACTTCCGCCGGGAGCTGGGACCCTGTCAGAAGCCGATGGGCCTCGAGGTCCTAAGCGGTCCGGCGGCCGGCGTCCTCCCCGTCGGCGAACAGGTGGTGGCGTCGTCGGCGGAGAGAAGTACTCGTCGCTCGAGCTCAACGCAACTGCCGCGGCCGGGGTCGTCACAGCGCTTACAGTGGGGCTGGAGACCGGCGGCGGCGAGGCGGAGCCGAGCAACGAGTCCGGAGATGGTGGGCGTGCACGTCGAGCGGCAGATCTTGTCAACATTATCTATTTTATTTTCATTCTTGGAGTTTTTGTGCGGTGACACCTGTCAAGTCACCTGCGGTTCGGTTGATTTTCTTCATTGTATACATTTTTGATGTTCGTTGAAAAAAGTATGAATATTGTGTTGATTTCTTTGATTTTTATAAATATCTTGTGTATAATAACTGCTGTAAAATATAATGTAATCCAAAAATATCAGTTTTTTATTAAAGAATTTGTTGACGTACGTGTTGCCGTGACATTTTTTTTTTTTTTTATTATTATTATTATTATAAAAATTATAATATATTTATAATAATAATTTAATATTAATATTAATAATAATAATTTTTCAAATCGGACCAGTAGTTCCCGAGATTAGCGCGCACAAACAAACAAACTCTTCAGCTTTATATATTAGTATAGATGGGTACTTTTTATCCCGGAAAAATTTGATATTCCCGAGGGAAATCTAAAATGCGCGATATAACCTAATTCCACGCGGGCGAAGCCGCGAGCGGAAAGCTCGTATAACGTAAGACAGTCCCCAAAACGCCCACCCTTCGCCACTTTTTAGTGCTTTCGCTGGGAAGAAGAAGTGGCAGAACAAACTCCCCAGCAGCACAGGTGTCTTTTTATGTAAGTTAGAAAACACCTCTTTTCATACAAGATCTGACATGTAAAGTAAACAAACATTAGAAGAAATAGACCATTAAAATTAAATTATCTATACTAATATATAGAGCTGAAGTTTGTTTGTTTGAACGCGCTAATCTCGCGAACAACGGGACCGATGACATAGTCCAGCGGATTAGCTGTCTGAAGTGGCAGTGAGCGGGGCAAATAGCTCGTAGAGCCGATGGTCGATGGGGCAGAAAGGCTCTTGAATGGCGACCACGTACGGGTAAGCGCAGCATCGGAAGCCCACCGACTAGGTGGTCGAATGATCTGAACAAAATCGCAGGGAAGCGCTGGATGCAGGCCGCGTCTAACCGTTCTTTTTGGAAAACCTTGGGTGAGGCCTATGTCCAGCAGTGGACTTCATGTGGCTGAGATGATGATGATGTTAATACAGGGTGTATCTGACATCGTAACGCAAACTTCGCAAAAAGGCTAAACCGCATGCCACTAATAAAATTATGATAGTCATTTATGTCGTTAATGAACGGTTACAGAATACACACTGTTTAAAAAAAAGTGTCGGCTTGGCTTTTGAACGTTGCAAGCGTGCCGCCGTGCGGGTTTGTAGGTATGAAGTTTCTCGGGTTTTGTTTTCATTGCGCTTTTTCTGTAATTAGCGAATTATTTAATTTTTACTTTAAAATAATAATTAAAACGAACGAATAATAACGAACGATTAATTGTGAACGGTCTGAAGTGAAAAAAAACTACATATATTTTTTTTAAATCATGAAAAAGCCGACGAAAAATTCCACCACTGGGGGGCTCAGAATCATGTACTAGATCCATGGTACTCGTTTGTGCGTCGATGTCAGATACACCCTTTATAGTATTGTATATGTTTATATGGGCTTTGATGCCTGAAATAAATGGATAAATAAATAAATAAAACAATGGCGCCGATTCTGTTGTACACAAACTAAACAAATTTGAAGTTAAATGCATCTCTTTCTTTCCATTTCGTTAAGATAAGGATAGCAGATAACATTTTAAGTTTAATCCTGTCAAATTAAGATACTCCATAGACAGTTTAGACGCGATTATAAACATGGCGACTAAAAATACGCCAGTTTTCGTCAGGAGCGCACTGATTTGACAGACCATTTTTTTTTTTTTTATACATTTTAAACTAGTGACTGACCGCAATCCCGCCTTATGGCAGTGATGCGATCGTTGATGGTAAAGCGCGCTAGTTTATTAAGAGCCTATTCACTCTAGCCTTGAAGACACTCAAATTGTAAGTAGTGTGATGGAAACACCGCCTCGGCAAATTGTTCCAGTCCCTCGATGTACGCGGTATAAAAGAAGAAGCGAAATGCTTCGTGCGGGTCGTAGTAGTGTTAACAACGTAAGGGTGGAAACTCGCCGTACGACGGGTCGTCCGCTGGTGGAAAGGAGATGGGGGAATTAAATCATGCAATTCCCTTTCACACTCACCAAACTAAAATGTTATCTTCTGTCCTTTCCTTAATGTATAGTCTATAATCTATAATTCTATAATAATATATAAATCTGAAGAGTTTGTTTGTTTGAACGCGCTAATCTCAGGACCCACTGGTCCGATTTGAAAAGTTCTTTTAGCGTTAGATAGCCCATTAACCCAGGAAGGTTATATAACATCACGCTACTACCAATTGGAGCGGAGCATAATAGCTAACTACACGCGAACGAAGTCGCAGGCGGCCGCTAGTAAAATACATATAAAGTAAAACATGCACTTACATAACTTATAGTCTTCAATATCTGTCATATCACTTAGTGATTTTTAACAAGTTTTCTTCAAGTACATTATGTATATTACCTTCAATACGACCTCTAATACATCACTAGTATGTATAAACGCCGGATATGACGTCAGATTGCCGACTGACCCAATTTCGATGCGGTTTGCGTTAAGCAATGTCTTGGTTGATGTGGCTATAATATTACTCTTTATAGCAGTGAGTAGTTAGCTGAATTGATTTTGAAAAACCGTGGATTGGATATTGAAACTGTGGAGGTATGAGGAGCAACGTGTAAAGCTCACTCATCCGCCATTGAAAAGGAGGATCCTCCGGCCAGACTAGTTGTCTGGCGTGCCACACAATTTGCCAGGGGCGGTGTTTCCGTCGAACTACAATTTGAGTGTCTTAGGTCCGTATTACAGAACGTCACTCAAAACTCAAGCTCTACTTAAGTGTAGTTTCAAGCCATTTGATTGGTTGAAACTAGTTTTAAGTAATGCTTAAGCAGAGATCAATGCTTGAGTTTCCTTCTGGAATACGGACCTTAAAGGCTAGAGTGAATAGGCTCTTAATAAACTAGTTCGTTTTACCATCAACGATTCCATCACTGCTTAGCAACAGGCGGGTTTGCGGTTAAGCACTAGTTTATAATTTATATAAAATAAAAAACCGGCCAAGTGCATGTCGGACTCACGCACAAAGGGTTCCGTACCATTGATTTATGAAATTAAAGGATTTAAGTTATTTGTATGAAAGATTACCCGGTAATAAGCGGTTTATGATTTACGGATTATTAAAAAAAAACTACTTACTAGGTCTCGTTTAAAGCAATTTTCGTTGGTAGTTTTTATAGTAATGTACATCATATGCTTTTTAGATTTTTTACTTTCTTATTTTGGAAGGTTTTTATAGGGGTGGAAGGGGGGGGGGGCAACTTTTTTTACTTTGGAAGCGTCTGTCACGCAAACTATTCGGCATTTTTGAAGACCTATCCATAGATACCCCACACATAAGAGTTTGCATCAAAATCTTAATGCGGTTCACGGAATACATCTACCTACCAAGTTTAAACAGCTCTTATAATTTCGGAAAAAAATGGCTGTGACATACGGACGGACAGACAAACATGACGAATCTCTAAGGGTTCCGTTTTTTGCCATTTGGCTACGGAACCCTAATAAAAAAGGTAATACCATCACGCCTGAGGTCTCTGAAAGGGTTGGTAGCGGCATTCCTGTTCAATAGACTTAATCGCACACCTAGATCTAAAGTAATACGACTCAAAAATTGAGAATTTAGAGTTATCATTGTATTTTAACATTTCTAATTAACATGTACTATAAAAGCCTGTTCAAAATTCATAATATTTTTTTTTTTTTATATATATTTTTGTACCTAATGGTTCAATTTCAGTTGTTTAGAAAATTGTTAAAATTATTATTATTAATGACTTTGCTTTTTTTTCTTTTTTGTGATGTGATTGAAAAATTTTAATGTAAATTTTATTTCAATAAGTAATTTTTTATTATTTTTAATATTTGCATGCCTTGTCAAATGGCAAACATGTAGAGCTAATTTATATTTTTTCATCCTACATATACGAATAATAATTTCTGTATGTACACACATGTTTATGCAAATAAATAAATATTATTATTAAGCATATCTTGGACACCAATGACTTTAATCGAATGAAAACATCTTGAGGAAAGTCTGAAATCGCCCCCATTTAATTTTTAACCGACTTCAAAAAGGAGGAGGTTACTCAATTCGACCGTATACATGCTTTTTTTTTTTTCTATGATTGAAGACGTTCCCAAGGTGGTCCCATAATAAGGATATCAGAGTTTGATGGTGGAAGACCAGAGAAAACAAGGGGAACTTTCAAAAATTGCAGGGGCGACTAGTGCATTCCTTAGCATTTTCATTAAGTATTTTAAAGCACTACAATTTAATAAAGGTCTGGAGTAGATCTGATGATGGAGCCGGGAGACAGTCGAAGGAACTCCTCAACAATTCACAGCAGCTACCTTGTGTTTGGGCTTGATTAATTTGTATTGATAAGAACTTTACACCTAGATGGGTTGTGACTGTCATAAGAGCTCTCATGATGAAGACAAAGGCCAGTTCCGAAAACTCCTCAACGGTTTACAGTAGCTACTTTGTAGTTGGACTTCATTCATTTATATTGATGAGACCTTGCACCCATTGGGTTAAAATAATGGTCTACAGGATGATAAAGACCACAGGCAGTTGAGGAAATACTAAGGTACGGGTAAAAATTAAAGTAAACAAAATTATGTCGTTTCCCATCTATATTGGCGTCAGCTTCCAGTCTGACCGGATGCAACTGAATACATAGTACTTTTAACAACTAAAAAGTGCAAAATAAAAGCTTTTTTACAAAAAAACAACCGACTTCCAAAAACCACTACAAAGTGAAAAATAACTAATTTCGGAAGTCGGTGTCTTTGGTTTTGTATATTCGTTTTTTGACACCGACTTCCGAAATTAGTTATTTTGGAAGTCGGTTGCTTTTTTGTAAAAAAAGTTTTACAAAAAAGCAAAATAACGCCTTTCAGCCAAAATTCTGGAGACATGAATTTCTCGAGATCCTCAATTGGCACTCCGACCACAAAGGAATTAAAATTCACGGGGTGACGAGACTCCAACCTCGCAACCCTCGAAGTCCTTCTCGCCTTGATCTGTATGTACTCCACAACGTCCTCGGATTTTGTAGAGTACCTAATGCAGCCTGGCATCCTGGATACATACAGCGGCGTCACTGGTACAGCAGGACGCAGCAAATGGTTCGCTCCGGTCGGTGCAGTGCCGCACTTGTATTACGTTCTTTTTTTTATATAAATTACAAACTAGCGCTTGACTGCAATCCCGCCTGATGGTAAGCAGTGATGCAATCGTTGATGGTAAAGCGCCCTAGTTTATTAAGCCTAGTCACTCAAAAGAACTGAGTAAATAGGAAGGAACGAGCGCGGTGATGCAATGTTAAATCCAACAACACGACCAACGATGCTGCGCCAGAGGGAGATTGATCTGGAGGCCCTCCATAACCAAACTCCCGACACAATTACATTTCGCGCATCGTACCCGGCACGTACATCGCAACACAACTGCTCAGACCCGTCCTCCGTACGGCTTCACCAGACATCATGCCGGAACACGACGAATCGCTTGGCGGCATGACTTTGTCTGGTGGGTGATAAGTTATGCCGGCGGCTGAAGTTGTGGCCTACCACCGAGAAATTCTTCTCAGAAGGAAAAGGCTTAGAGATCTCTGCTGCTTCTTCAAAGGGCAGCACGTGCCCTCCGTAAGCGGAAATCTAGAAACGCGATAACAAGCATGCATAATAAGTGTGCTATTCTGTAACGTATCAAGGTTTCCTAGCCTGACGTCAACTTTGTTGGATTCCCCGTAATTAAATCAATGGTAATAAAAACTAGTAACCACAAACTAATTAAAAGTAATTGTCGTTTCATATGCCAAGATTCTAAGTTTTTTATAAAAATAATAAATTCTACTATTCCACTAATTCTACTATTCTACTAATCCTACTATTCTACTAATAATACTAATTTGTTGGTTGGTGCAGTGGCCGATCCATCGAAATATTTGTCTGGCCTACAAGTACATAGTTGTTCCGAGTCTGGCTGTTTGTGTATATGGGTTTATATGTTTGTAAACGCATCCACAATACATAGGGTAATTCCTTTTGAATAAATTATTATACCCTAGCTTTCCGCCCGCGGCTTCCTTCGCGTGGAATTTGGTTATGTCGCGCTTTATAGATTCCTCATTTTCGGGGATTAATTATAAGAAAAAGAAAAAAGAAAAGAAAAAACGTTTATTATCGTATCATTTAGCTTCTAAGTTTACATGTGCATATTCATTTGCAATATATTACCTTGTTTAAAACGACACGCAGCGCCATCTATCACTGAACTGGTATGAAGCTAACAATATTTTTGTTTTCCCTGAGGAATATCAAATTTTTCCGGGATAAAAAGTACCCTATTATTTGGTCCGGTGTTCTAACTTTACGTCTACAAAATTTCAAAGCAATAGCATAGAATAAAGAGGGGAAGTAGGTTATCTGCGACCCAATCCGCGATTTAATTGCCTACTGTCTTAGGGTTGACGACTGTCCGCGCTTCGTCGGTTACGGTTGTCGCCCAAACCGCTAACAAATATTTATAGACTAAGGTCCGTATTACAGAACGTTACTCAAAACTCAAGCTCTACTTAAGTCTCGTTTCAAGCCATTTGATTGGTTGAAATTAGTTTTAAGTAATGCTTAAGCAGAGATCAATGCTTGAGTTTCCTTCTGTAATACGCACCTAAGAGCTTATGTTTAAATTATTTGCTTAGTATTTAGTTTACATACAACGTGGCGCGATAATGGCGACATTAACTAAAAACACATATAATTTGTTACATTTTGGCGTCATGAAGAGATTTTATTTTCATAAAATGTTATTATTAACGAAGTTACTTAAATTTTTAGAAACTACCATTTAGAGCAACCTGTATTTAGAGAGCGTCAGCTGTCGCGCAGCGGTCATTTGCCGAGGTCATGGATCATAGGTTACAGGTACATTCGTGCGGAAGAGAGATGCAAAACATTATCTTTGTCGACGGCGCTCGCGCAAGCGACATGCGGCCCACCTCCCCTCGACCCACCCTACCGCGCCTCCGCAAATTATTAAATATTTATTTTTTGTTCCTTACTTCCTTAGTATGCTAGACGAACGCGTGTCTGCGTGTCCTTGACACGCATAATACCGGCTGTGCATAATTTCGTTAAATACAAGTTCTGTGAATGTTTTTGTGGAAAAGACGCTTAGTCTATTGTTTTATTAATTATTTTTGTGTAATTAGAATAGTAATTAGATTATGGTACCGCGATAAAGACGCTTTGTTTTATTTTAGTTCGGTCGTTTTATTTCTCGTGTTACGAACGTTATTTGTGTTATCTTATTTATTAGTACTTGTGTAAACTTGTCTGTGTCCGCCAACAAGGTGAACTCATTGAACATAAGAAAATTTAAAATAAAAGCAGTGACTAGTGATGAACTGATGATAGTTACTTATAAGTAATAATAACAGTTAAGTGGGATGTGATTAGTGTTTGACTATAACTAGTTCCGCTGTAGGTACCATTAGAGCAAACAGCGCGCGCGCCGCCGGATTCATTGATAAAAGCCGACAAAGAATCTTATTACCGATTACGAATACGTAGGTACGGACGACAGCAGGTCAAGCCGCCCGAAACCGTCAGATATTATCAATCAACCTTGAGCCTTAATGCTTTAGTGATAAAGTTGAAAATCGGATAAAGACATCTGACTGATTGTAACCTTAGCTTGATGTGCTGTCGTCCGTACGATTTACGCTTGTGTGCTAGCCCGCTAACTAGGTCTGTACGCGAAGCGACGCGTTCTAGCGAGCACCTCCGAGGTAAGTAATTGCATGAATGAATTTTTGCAAGGGTGATCCCAATTTTGGTTACTTTTATATTATTTATTTTGTTTGAAAAATTTTTTTTTCTTTTTTCGAGTTATTTTAAAATATCAAATGTCATATGATTAATGGGCACTAGCACTACTCGTGTGTTAATTTAATGTCACCATTATGGCGCCACGCTGTATACTAGTCAGTTTTTTTTTTGTAATTTTTATTTTTAGTTTTGTACACATAAAGAACCATATTTATTTTTATTTTTAATTAATACAAATATAAATAATACAAACATAACATCTATTGAATCACACATTTAATACAAAATTACAAATTAGCTACAGAAAAATACCTACTTCCTTCGGTTTCGACTATTACGAAACGCGTTGTTATTAAACTTTAATGTGTAATATATCCGTATCCTTGTAAATAACTTTTAGAAATATAATTTGAAAAATATAAGTCTTTTATTTGTTCATAAATAGACATACCAACTTTGCAGTTTATGTGATCATTTTTTAAAAGCTAATGTGCCGAAAAGCCGTGACGCGCGAACCTCGTTCCGTGCTAGCCGCGACTAGCGCAGTCATAGGCACTCTAATATTGTGTTTAGGTGTGCGTGCGGCGACGCATAGATACTATGGCGCACACATACAAGCCGCGTGCGGTCCGTTTGTATGAAGATAACGTACTTCCCTCTCTTTATTCTATGGCAATAGGTTCAATAGTTACGGCGTGAAAGCGGAACAAACTCACTTTCTGATTCATAATATTAAGTGAGGATTTTTGAAATAACGGGTATGGAACTATTTAAATGAAATATTTTTGACAGATTGAGGCTTAAACAGGCATCCTATTTACGTAATACTCTATTACTAACTATTGCCCTATATGTTCGGGAAGTGTGTCTGATCAACAACGTAAACACCGCAATGAATGCTGTTGAACTGTCAAAATGAAACCCATTGCTGCTGACAGTCATCATCTCAGCGTTAATCCTAGTCGCATATGAAGCTTTTTACAGCTTTGGAGTCTGAGGTCCGCTTTACCAGTCTAACTGCTGATTTGGCTACACTTCGATGTTTTCCGTGAAGCGACTGCCGCCGTGACCTCCACAACCCGAAGGCGATATCGAAGCTTTGCAGTTAGATCAATTGTTGGGCTTTTGAGGGGTCCAACACCCCGTAACGACTGCCATTAGATGTCCGTATGGCAACCGGGACGTCTTAACGTGCTATCCGAGGCACGACCAGACCAGTGCAAATATTCATATTCATGCATACAAATATTTGCACTGCGCGGGGATTCAATCGCGCCTCTTTGCGCAGCGGCCGCGTTCACTACCGACACGCCTACGCCACGGAGGCTCTCATTGCCATTGCTACTGATAGTTTATTACAGAATTACCCTGCTGACTGTGAAAGTTCTTATAATTAAGATAATTTAAATATTTCGCCTCATATCCCCCGCCTACCTGAATTCTACAAAATGAAAATTACTATGGTTAATTAATTAATATAGTTTAATTAATTAGAACAACCTATGGCGCCCTTGATAATGGTTGAATAAATATATGTTGTCTGGCAACATTTCACTTTTGACGGCTCTATGGGGAAATTAGACCATAGTTGTTTTTTTTTTTTTTTGTAGGCTAGGTGTTATTGGCTTTTAGTTCACACTTATGTGTGAGAAGTGAAGGTTTTAATTGATGCAATGTGTGTCATCGATACAACGTAGTTTTTTGTATATGCGTGATCCGAAGCACGTGTCCAATATTTTTAAGTAAAGAATCTAAGTATGTACAAAATTTCAAAAAGATATCATGAAAAATCACATAGTTATGGGCTTGTTATCTTAGCTGGTTGTCTTAATAAAAATATGGTCAACGCACCGCTCGCCCACCCGCGCCTAGTACTATGATCTACCGTCAGCTGTGTTGCGCGCCCGTTAACTACACTGCAACAATTTCTAAATGTATTTGTGTCAATGTCTAAGATTCCAATTTTTTTTTTACACCGCTTTATATTTTTTCCCATACTGTTTTCAACTGAACAGACAGCTGTGCTGCTGAGGAGTTTGTTCCGCTACTTCTTCTTCCCGGCGAAAGCACTAGGAAGTGGCGAAGGGCGAGCGTTTTATGGGACTGTCTTATGTAATATTGATGTTCAAAAAGTGCTGATTGTCAGCCGAATTCGAATAAATGTTTTTTTTTTTTTTTTTTTATATAAATAATAAACTAGCGCTTGACCGCAATCCTGCCTGATGGTAAGCGGTGACGCAGTCATTGATGGTAAAGCGCACTAGTTTATTAAGAGCCTATTCACTCTAGCCTTGAAGACACTCAAATTGTAGTCCGACGGAAACACCGCCGCTGGCAAATTGTTCCAGTCCCTCGATGTCCGCGGTATAAAGGAGGAGGCAAAACGCTTCGTCCGGATCGTAGTGGTGTTAACAACGTAAGGGTGGAAACTCGCCGTACGACGGGTCATCCGATGGTGGAACGGAGATGGGGGAATTAAATCATGCAATTCCCTTGCACACTCACCAGAATGCATCCTATAGAAGACCGAAAGGCTAATAATACTTAAATAGAGTGATTAAAGAGGAAGGTTTATATGTATAACAACATCCATTAAATTGTGGAGAAGAGAAAAGAGGAGGCGAAACGTTTCGTCCGGATCGTAGTAGTGTTAATAACGTAAGGGTGGAAACTCACCGTAAGACGGGTGGTTGCCAGGTGACACTTTGCAGCACCAGCCCAAATGGCTGCAGTACACTCAGTATATCTTTAAGGTATTTTTTGTATTTTTTTATTTGCAATCTAACACAATACCTCACAATATTTATGTATATGTAGCGGTGCCTACAACGCAACATGTGAACAACGCGTCATACAGCATACTGACGTCACACGAATTCTACATCTCGCAATCAGAGTTTACCGCGCAACTAGCATATCCAGTATGTTAAATAAGAGAGGGCGTTCCCTTAAACTCGTTAATATATATCATTAATAGATTAAAATAAAAATATCAGCATAGAAAAATAAGCATAAAAAAACCCGAATAAAAAAAATTCTAATTGGAAATAAATTTGAAACCTCCTGTTTTAAATCAAAATAGTAGTCGTCATGTATAAATAAATTGCGACGTTGCCGTCTTTCATGTACGCGTGTACAGTGTGTTTCTTTTACATGTCAATTTAAATTTTTATTGAATGTTTTCTTATTGGTAAAAATTTTAAAACATTTTGTTTTCGAATGGAAATATTTTTTTTAGCATGTTTGTATGCCATACTATTTCGGGTTAACGGGAACGCCCTCTGTTAGTTAACATACTGTATACAAGCTCACGACATCAACCGCGGGCAGTGTCCCGCCAGACAACTAGTCTGGTCGGAGGATCCTCCTTTTCTATGGAGGATGAGTGAGCTTTACACGTTGCTCCTCATACCTCCGCAAGACACATATTCCGTACCTAGCATCTTTTATCTGACACGTGTTTATTTTATTTAAATATGCATAATGCTGATGATGCATATTTAAATATGCATAATGCTGATGCTGATGCTGAATGATGCTGATCCATTCGTCATGTTCGTGAACGGACGCCGTCGGAGGGGACTGGTCGTCTCTTAGCTGCCACGGCGTATTTTAATTTCTGAATTGATTTTTGTGTGTTTTCATAATGGACGCTCTCGGCGTACAATTTATTTCTGCATCGTTCTCACACGGTTGATTTCAACATGAATGATGTAATCAAATATTTGTAACAATAGCTTGAAAATTTAAAAGAGTGTCCATGGAGTTTCTTGCCCGTTATTCTCCATAGGTACCTACTCTTTGGAATGGGCGACTAGCTTCATCTTATTGACTGACGGACCTTCTGACAATTCAAAAGTGCCTGTAACTGGTTTATTTGAAATAAATGCTTTGATTTTGATTTGATTTCATACACACTTCACCTTCAACGACGACAAAAAAAAAAGACACGCGACGACATCAAAAAGGTAGCGGCTGGCGGAGAACTGCTCAGGATCGAGCTTGTTGGCGTGCCATGAAAGAGGCCTATGTCCAGCAGTGGACGAGTAAAGGCTGATGATGATGATGATGACTTCACATTGCAATATAAAAGTGATTTATGTACATCCGTCACCTCACACATCAGAATGAAAACCAGCGTCAGGCACTAGTTGTCTGCCATTTTTGCTAAACTAGGCCTTTTTGGTGCAGCCGCGAGGCACACTTTCTTGCAATTTTTTTACATCGTGTTTTTTACATACTTTCTATTTGACTTTTAATTTGTTGCTTTCTGACGTATATATATTTTATGTGTATTGTATTTTAGTCTGTGCTAAATAAATGTGTTTTAGTTCTTTGTTCTGTCTCTTCCTCCTCAAGTCGTTCTCCTCATTACTGAGGATCGTGATGTCCCTGTGCAATTCTCTTCTTCACAATAGTTGGCCATTTGTTACGATCCCTGGCCGAGAGTGTAGCATCATGCAGGCCGGTGTCCAGAGAGGAACGAATTTGGTCAGTCCACCTTATTAGACTGCGACCTCTAGTACGTCGTCCATCCACCTTCCCAGTAACCATCAGATGTTCGAGGTTGTCTCCATCCTTTCTTTGTCTCTTACCTATCGAGTAAAGCCAGCGTGGTGTTTCACTTCCACTTATGGCTGGGGGGAGGGAAGTTGGGGGGTAAGTAGGGGTAAGGATGCGTAAGTAGGTATTTACCGCACCCTTGACAGGCAGACATCAATACTCAGGCCCTTAATATTTTGTATATGCATAGATTTTTTCTGTGCTAGGCCATAGCATCTGCCAGCAGTCATTCCGCCAAGCGGTTCGTCGTGTTCCGGCATGATGTGTGGTGAAGCCGTACGGAGGACGGGTCTGAGCAGTTGTGTTGCGATGTGTGCCGGTCACGATGCGCCAAATGTTGTTGTGTCGGGAGTTTGGTTGTGGAGAGATCAATCTCCCTCTGGTGCAACATTGTTGGTCGTGTTGTCGGGTTTAACATTGCATTACCTCGCTCAACTGCCGTCTTCCTTCCTATTCACTTAGTTATTTTAATCCATAATTGTTAATGCTACGGAACTCTTCATTTAAAATCAACTTTCCAACGCCAGATGCTGCCTTCACCTTGTAACCACTTACATAGTTTTCTACAAACTAATTTGCATAAGCTTCAAGTTATGTCTAATGTTATCTAACAAAAATAACTTTCAATATCCTTGTAATATTTTGTATATGTTAAGTTAGTCAGATAGATGGATAGAATATTCTTTATTATGTCCACCATATAGATAACAAAAACATGAATATGAAGATTTTACAAAGGATGTCACAATAGGTACCTAGTCTTATGGCTAAGAGCGATCTTTTACAGACAACCTTTGCATTGCCGTACCCAGCTTCTAGCCTATATGGGGGCAAGTCAGGCCTTGAGGCAAGTAAAATTTTTTGAGTGGGTGATCTTTGAGCGCTATAGTCGTACCCGGATTTTTGGCAATTTCACCGTACAAATAACATATACATATAATCCATACTAATATTATAAATGCGAAAGTAACTCTGTCTATCTATCTGTCTGTCTGTCTGTTACGCTTTCCCGCCTAAACCTCTCAACCGATTTTGATGAAATTTGGCACAGACAATCTTTAGACCCCGAGAAAGAACATAGGCTACCTTTTATCCCGGAAAAATTTAATATTCCCGAGGGAAATCTAAAAAGCGCGATATAACCGAACTCCACGCGGGCGAAGCCGCGGGCGGAAAGCTAGTATATAATATTTACAATAAACCACGCAGTAGACACTAACAAAATTAGTGTCTACTGCTTGGTTTATTTAAAAGTTATAGTTAAGTCCCTTTTATACTTCCTTTAGTAATTAGGAGAGATCATACATGTTCTCTGCCGTCTGACCTCCACAACCCGAAGGTGATATCGAAGCATTGCAGTTAGACCAATTGTTAGACTTTTGAGGGCTCCAACAACCCGTAAAGACTGCCACTAGATGTTCGTATGGCAACCGGGACCAACGGCTTAACGTGCTTTCCGAGGCATGACCAGACCAGTGCAAATATTCATATTCATGCATACAAATACTTGCACTGCGCGGTCTACAGTACAGTTCTACGATGTACTATTTAAATTGTATAATGAAGTTTATCATACTAATTTAAATAAATATATGTATAATAATAAACGTGAAACAAGTGCAAATAAAGTATAATGATAATATTTAAAGAGAGAGGAAGTGGTTTTTATTTAAAAGATAGTTTTTATACTGTCTCACAAAAAGAGATTTCACCCGTTGAAAAGTGAAACTACTAAGTCAACACAATCAAAAGCTAGGCTTTTATGTTCCGCGTATGGTCTGCTTAAATTCCGCTTATGTTCTGCTTATGTTCCGCTTATGTTCCGCTTAAGTCCCGCTTATGTTTTGCATATGTTCCGCTTATGATCCGCTTGTGTTTCGGTATTGTTCCGCTTATTTATCGCTTATTGTCTGTTTAAGTTCCGCTTACGTTCCGCATGTGTTCCAATTATGTTCCACTTATATTCCATTTAGATTCAATTCATATTCCGTTTATGCTACATATCTATACTAATATATAAAGCTAAAGAGTTTGTTTGTTTGTTTGAACGCGCTAATCTCAGGAACTACGGGTCCGATTTGAAAAATTCTTCTTGCGTTGGATAGCCCATTAAGGCCCAGGAAGGCTTTAGGCAATAAGACATCACGCTGCGACCAATAGGAGCGGAGCATACCCAACTCCGCGCAAACGAAGTTGCTGGCGGCCGCTAGTTTCTAATAAAATTAACCGTGATTTAAAAACACCGTATAATCAATAGTTTCAACGAATCCGACGCTCGGACGTGTCTTTGCATGAAATATAGTTTAAAAAACTAAAACAACATGCTTTTAAGAAACATCAAACTAAAAAGTAAAAAATAATTTTAAAAAAAGCGTGAGGCGCTTGTGCCATAAAGTTTTGTATAGGAATTAAGCGCCTCACGCTTTTTTTAAAATTGTTTTTTACTTTTTAGTTTGATGTTTTTTAAAAGCATGTTTTTTTTGGTTTTATAAACTATATTTATTTTCAACTTTTTAATTAAAAAAAAAAAAGAACGAACGAACGTATTGAAAACGGTGGGACACTTTACAGTAATGAGCCGCTCACTCGTAGTCCAAAGAGTTAGAGACGGACAAACAAACAAACAAACAAGCAAACAAACATACAAGTGAAGCTAATAAAAAGCATGTAAAAATGGTGTACATCCATGGATCGACCTTGGTAAGCGTAGCTTCACCTGAACCTGAACCTGCTGTTATTAATACACACGAGGCTCGAGGCTACCTAGCTACGGAGGAGGTCTAGCTTGACGTCAATATTTGTCCTTAGTATAAATTAATTAAAACTACTTAACAGTTTAACTTAACTTTGACCCCAAGCTGAGGTTACCAAGTCACTACCTACTTACATAATTATTATATGATGGATCATTAAATTATAGTTACGATCCAATGATTTTATAGCTCCAGTTATATTAATTACCTGCATGGATTTAAAACATAAACAAAAACCCATGTTATTTTTTTTTATAAATATAAACTTGACCGCAATCCCGCCTGATGATAAGCAGTGATGCAATCGTTGATGGTAAAGCGCGCTAGGTTATTACGCCTATTCACTCAAAAAAACTGAGTGGATAGGGACGGCAGTTGAGCGAGGTGATGCAATATTAAACCCAGAGGGAGATTGACGTGGAGACCCTCCAAGACCAAACTCCCGACACAACAACATTTGGCGCATCGTACCCGGCACACATCGCTACACTATTGCTCAGACCCGTCCTCCGTACGGCTTCACCAGACATGATGCCGGAACACGACGAATCGCTTGGCGGCAAGACTTTGTCAGGTGGGTGATAACATCCGGCGGCAGCCGGTGTCGTAAGAGGCGACTAAGGGAACTCTCACCAGGAAAGCTAGCAGCAGCATTCTCCCAGGAATATCAAATAACTGCGATCCCCAACCCGCCTGCCAAGCGTGGGGATTGTACGACCACCCTTATTAAATGTAGCGGTAGTACATGCGCCTATATGGCAAATTAACAGAACCTAAACTAAGACCTATAAGCCCTACAGTCCCTAGAACCCTAAGTCCTACAGTCATGACCTACCATATAGTTTGCAATAAATAAATATATAAGCAAGTGCGGGATGTCTGCAACAATGACCTAAGGTAACAGACGGATAGTGGGTAGGATTTCCAGATAAGGGTGAAGGGTAAACTCACTGCCAGTCCAGCAAACTCACAAGACTGATCAGAGATGGCTAAAGGTGTCTTGGCCACAGTGAGGGGTAACGAGACAAGAATAAATACTAATCTGATTTATTTACACAATATTACAGCTTATATACTACTTTTTCCCAACACACACAAATGTACAAACGTCTTGGTATTCTATGCGTGTAATCTGCAATTATAACAATATTTGAAGTAGGCCGCGCGTCAGCTGCCGAAATGCTGAATCAATGTTCAAAGGTAGCTTAAACAGGGATTATGGCAATGCCCCCTAATTTGGGGGAGGCCTTTGTCCAGCGGTGGACCTCTATAGGCTGAAGAAGATGAATATTAAAGAAAATTAATTTAGAGACATCCATACTAATATTATAAATGCGAAAGTAACTCTGTCTGTCTGTCTGTCTATCTGTCTGTCTGTCTGTTACGCTTTCCCGCTTAAACCTCTCAACCGATTTTAATGAAATTTGGCACAGACAATCTTTAGACCCTGAGAAAGAACATAGGCTACCTTTTATCCCGGAAAAATTTGATATTCCCGAGGGAAATCTAAAAAACGCGATATAACCGAACTCCACGCGGGCGAAGCCGCAGGCAGAAAGCTAGTAAAATATAATGATGCCATTTTGTTCACAAACTAAAGAAATTTTAAGTTGAGTGCATCTTTTGCTTTCTACTGCTTTAAGAAAAGGATAGAAGATAACAAATTAGTTTAGTACTGTCAAATAAGGATATTCCATAGACATTTAGTAACCATACATTGCGTTATTACGTCGTAAGTATGACTGTGCGGTTTCGATTCCAGGTCAAGCAAGTACCAATGTACCTAACTTTTCTAAGATAAATGTACTTTCTAAATAAATCTTGGACACCAATTACTGAAAGAAAACATCTTAAGGAAACCCGGACTTTAAGTCTGAAATCGCCAACCCGCTCAATGCGGGTTGCAAAAAACCGCATTAAAATCGGATCATCCCTTTGGGAGATACGATGCCACAGAAAGACACATTTCATATTTAAACATACACACAGACACGTCAAACTTATAACACCCCGTCATTTATGCGTCGGGGGTTAAAAATAAAATCTTTTATCTGCCGAAAACACCTGACGCAAGTACCTACCAATGTAACTTTTCTAAGTTATATGTACTTTCTAAGTATATCTTGGACACCAATGCCTGATTACAAGGTGAAGGAAAACATCTTGAGGAAACTTTTAAGTCTGAAATCGCCAACCCGCATTGAGAAAGCGTGGTAATTACGCTCAAACCTTCTCCGTATGAGTGGAGACCTGTGCCCAGCAGTGGGACGATAAGAAAAGGTTGATGATGATGATGATTATATCTGACAAAATGTATCACTCATACATTTTAACTTCAATCGAAGTCAAAACTTTAGCGCGATACGAAATGAGATTGAACCTAAACTATAACTTAAACTGGATTAGATACGAACCAGAGTTGAACTTCAACTGTTTTATTTAGCGCGATTACTAGTACTATAATAATTGGCAGCCTCCGTGGCGTAGCGGTAGCGGACGCGGCCGTTCCGCAAGGAGGCGCAGGTTCGATCCCCGCACAGTGCAAATATTTGTATGCATGAATATGAATATTTGCACTGGTCTGGTCGTGCCTCGGAAAGCACGCTAAGCCGTTGGTCCCGGTTGCCATACGAACATCTAGTGGCAGTCGTTACTGGTTGTTGGAGCCCTCAAAAGTCCAACAATTGGTCTAGCTGCAATGCTTCGATGTCGCCTTCGGGTTATAGAGGTCAGACGGCAGTCGTTTCACGGAAAATATCGAAGTTTAGCCAAAATCAGCAGTTAGACTGGTAAAGCGGACCCCAGACTCCAAAGCTGAAAAAGCTTCGGATGCGACTGGGATTAACGCTGGGATGACGATGATTAGTACTATAATAATAATTCATGTCTGTGTTTGTAACGGTTACCTTTACCGTAGAAATTCATAACAATTATCGTATTTAGCGGTTTTCAACCGCGACTGAGCCGTCGCTAATGTTAATTTGGGTTATTACCGAACTGAACCGACTTGCAAGTAGCGTGAATTTCATTTTGCGTGTGCGCTGATTAGCTGTTTTAAGTTATGAGTTACTAGCGGCCGCCAGCGACTTCTTTCGCGTGGTTATGCTCCGCTACTATTAGTCGCAGCGTGATTTTATATAGCCTAAAGCCTTCCTGGATTAATGGGCTATCTAACGCAAGAAGAATTTTTCAAATCGGACCAGTAGTTCTCTAGCTTAGCGCGAACAAACAAACAAACTCTTCAGCTTTATATATTAGTATAGATATAGATAAGCAACTTTGGTAAGAGTTTAGAGGTTCCATTTTAATTTAACTGAAATTCAACACTACGAATCATTCTCACGAATAAGCTGACGGCACAGTGATTAAGTGATTGAGCTTTTTTTTATGAGTTATAAACTAGCGCTTGACCGCAATCCCGCCTGATGGTAAGCAGTGATGCGATCGATGATGGTAAAGCGCACTAATTTATTAAAAGCCTATGCACTCTAGCCTTGAAGACACTCAAGTTGTAGTGTGACGGAAACACCGCCACTGGCAAATTTTTCCAGTCCCTCGATGTACGCTGTATAAAAGAGGAAGCAAAACGCTTCGTCCGGATCGTAGTGCTGATAATAACGTGAGGGTGGAAAGTCGCCGTACGATCGGTTATCCGATGGTGGAACGGAGATGGGGGGGAATTAAATCATGTTTCCCTTGCACACTCACCAGAATGCATCCTATAAAAGACCGAAAGGCTGGCTACTCTACGCCTGTGCTCCAGGCTTTGGAGACTGTTTCGAGTTAAATCTGGGCCGCCAATCAGGCTCTTCGCACGCCTCTCCACTGAATCAAAAGGAGCCAGGTACTGCCCCGTGTGGTACCTGGCTTAGAATAGTACCATCCCATATCCTCCCCTGGGTGGCGTAAGAGGCGACTAAGGGAACTCTCACCAGGGAAGCGGGCAGCAGCGCTTCTCCTGTGGAATATGAAACTATTGCGATCCCCAACCCGCCTGCCAAGCGTGGGGATTATGGCAAACCCCTCCAAATGTAATGAAAGCCTTGGGGGAGGCCTTTGTCCAGCAGTGGACTTTTATGGGCTGAAGAAGAAGACTTCATGTTTGAAATCTTATAAATGGGAAAAGTGAGTTTGTTTGTTTGTTCCTCTTTCACGCCGTAACTACTAAACCGATTGCTTTGAAATTTTGGAAACGTAAAGTTAGAAGTCCGGATTAAATAATAGGATACTTTTACCCCGGAAAAAATTGATATTCCCGAGGGAAATCTAAAAAGCGCGATATAACCGAATCCACGCGGGCGAAGCCGTGGGCGGAAAGCTAGTACTACATAAATAAATAACGAACACGAGTATTCGGCTGCCGGCAGAAGTTACCACCCACCAGACAAAGTCTTGCCGCCAAGCGATTCGTACGGTTCCGGCATGATGTCTGGTGAAGCCGTACGGAGGACGGGTCTGAGCAGTTTTGTTGCGATGTGTGCCGGGTACGATGCGTCAAATGTTGTTGTGCCGGGAGTTTGGTCGTGAAGGGTCTCCACATCAATCTCCCTCTGGCGCAGTATCGTTGCTCGTTTTATTCGGTCTAACATTGCACCACCTCGCTCAACTGCCGTCTTCCTTCCTATTCACTAAGGTTTTTTAAGTGAATGGGCTTAATAAACTAGCGCGTTTTACCATCAATGATTGCATCACTGATTACCATCAGGCGGGTTGCAGTCAAGCACAAGTTTATAATTATAAAAAAAAAATAGCCAGTTCTTGTAACTTGCACCATTGGTTAATATTACGAAAATCGGATGGTAGAGTGTTGTAAGCAAAAATTGCACAAATCGTACGAGTTATATTTCATTTAGTACGAGGTTAGTTAATATGCTGACACTACTCTGAAGTAGGATAAGCAGAGAGGTGAGACAACCAGCGTAACGCTGTAGGGTCGCAGCATAATGCTGAGCGACAGCAGTTTTCGTTGATGTGACACATGTTTATTTATTTAATCAAGGTTTACCAACATTTGTTGCAGATATTTTACGCAAGTTAAAATCGCTTCGAAAATTAGCCATTATTTGTCGTAAAAAGTAAATACCCACATATATTTTTTTTATAATTATAAACTAGTGCTTCACTGCAATCCTGCCTGATGGTAAGAAGTGGTGCAATCGTTGATGGTAAAGCGCACAAGTTTATTAAGCCTATTCACTTAAAAATCTTAGTGAGTAGGAAGGAAGACGGCAGTTGAGCGAGGTGATGCATTATTAAACCCATCATCACGACCAACGATGCTGCGCTAGAGGGAGATTGATCTGGAGACCCTCCACGACCAAACTCCCGACACAACAACATTTGGCACATCGTACCGTACCGTATTTGCACTGGTCTGGTCGTGCCTCGGAAAGCACGTTAAGCCTTTGGTCCCGGTTGCCATATGAACATCTAGTGGCAGTCATTACGGGTTGTTGGAGCCCTCAAAAGTCTAACAATTGGTCCAACTGCAATACTTCGATATCGCCTTCGGGTTGTGGAGGTCAGACGGCAGTCGCTTCACGGAAAATGTCGAAAGTTTAGCCAAAATCAGTAGTTAGACTGGTAAAGCGGACCCCAGACTCCAAAGCTGAAAAAGCTGCGGATGCGACTGGGATTAACGCTGAGATGATGATGATGATGAGACCTTCTTCTTCTTGCCCAGGCTTCACCATACATCATGCCGGAACACGACGAATCGCTTGGCAGCAAGACTTTGTCTGGTGGGTGGTAACTTCTGCCGGCAGCCGATGTTAGGGCGTAATACCGAGAAGTAAACGACAAAAACGTTATTGCGGGATATCCATAAGAGATGGACATATACCATCGCGGAGTTTTCTGTAGACCTTTTCAATGTGTACAATATTTAATACATTATTTTGCTAAATCTCGCAGGGTTCAGCCTGTGTTTGCAATGTAAGCGGAAAAAATGTTCTTATTTACAACAACATATTAGAACCCACCAGACAAAGTCTTGCCGCCAAGCGATTCGTCGTGTTCCGGCATGATGTCTGGTGAAGCCGTACGAGAGACGGGTCTGAGCAGTAGTGTTGCGATGTGTACCGGGTACGATGTGCCTAATGTTGTTGTGTCGGGAGTTTGGTCGTGGAGGGTCTCCAGATCATCCTCTGCGCAGCATCGTTGGTCGTGTTGTTGGGTTAAACATTGCATCACCTCGCTCAACTGCCGTCTTCCTTCCTATTCACTCAGTTTTTTTGAGTGAATAGGCTTAATAAGCTAGTGCGTTTTACCATCAACGATTGCATCACTGCTTACCATCAGGCGGGATTGCAGTCAAGCACTAGTTTATAACTAATAATTAAAAAAAAAAACTCAAAAATAACTTATAAAATAATTCTCCACTATTTAATGGATGTTATTATACATATAAACGTTTCTCTTTAATCACTCTATCTATTAAAATAAATGTGATTTTCGTAATTTTTCCTTTGCATTATATGAAAATGCTTCATGCCAAATTTCAAGATTCTGAGTTTACGGGAAGTATCGTTTTGATTCCTTTGCGAGTGTCGAAAATTTGTTGAAAATATCGACATAATCGGTTGTATCTTTTGATTGGCTTGACTTATAAGTTTGATTTTCTCACAGCTTAAAGGGACAATAGACCTGAGTATTTCATGTGAATTTCAGCTTGATACGTCCATGCGTTCTTGTGATAAAGGGTCTTGACAGACAGACAGACGGACAACAAAGTGATCCTATAAGGTTTCCGTTTTTTTCCTTTTGAGGTACGGAACCCTAAAAAACCGCATCAAAATCCGTTGCGTAGTTTTAAAGATTTAAGCATACAAAAGGATATACAAAACTGAGATAACTAGGTGCAATATCAACAGAAGTTACAATACAAAACTTGCAGTTAAAAATAACCCATCAAACCCCACCCATCACTTTCATAACCTTCGCCATTACCGCAAGACTTTCCAAAATAATTTATTAGATAAGTTAACCTCGCGGATTTTCGGAAATAGGTACATGTCATGCAAGGTCGACCGTCTTGTTTTTGACCGCGGATTGTGTTGCTTGACGCAAATTAGTCATATGCTTGGAATATCCACAGAATTGTGTAGTTCTAAGGATGAACAACACAGTGTTTAAGTCTTAGCCACATGCTCATAAAATGCTAGAGTAGTTCATGAAATGGTCGCATTTAATGAAATATTTGTCCTCCGTGGTCAGCGGTTAACACGCCTGCCTTTCATATGGAGGCCCCGGGTTCGATCCCCGGCCAGGTCATGATGGGAAACGATCTTTTTCTGATTGGCCTGGGTCTTGGATGTTTATCTATATATGTCATCATCATCCCAGCGTTAATCCCAGTCGCATCCGAAGCCTTTTCAGCTTTGGAGTCTGGGGTCCGTTTTACCAGTCCAACTGCTGAAATGGCTAAACTTCGACATTTTCCGTGAAGCGACTGCCGTCTGACCTCCACAACCCGAAGGCGACATCGAAGCATTGCAGTTAGACCAATTGTTGGACTTTTGAGGGCTCCAACAACCCGTAACGACTGCCACTAGATGTTTGTATGGCAACCGGGACCAACGGCTTAACGTGCTTTCCGAGGCACGACCAGACCAGTGCAAGTATTCATATTCATGCATACAAATACTTGCACTGTGCGGGGATCGAACCCGCGCCACCTTGCGTAGCGGCCGCGTCCGCTACCGCTACGCCACGGAGGCTGGAGGCTTTATCTATATATGTACCTATCTATTATAAAATATAGTATCGTTGAGTTAGTATACTACTAGTATCATTGAGTAGTTACTTTGGGGCTAGCTCAATCTGTGTGATTTGTCCGTATATATTTATATCATTTATTTATTTGCCTCTCTATTGGCCACATCATGATATGATTTGGGCAGATCAATGATACAAAATCCTTTCTCGATGTGGTCAACTAACTGCGCGACTATTTCATGAAATATTCAAGATTATTAATTGATCATATCGTAAACTAGTTACATGAATTACCGGTAGAGGCGTTGCAAGCGCTTTGTTTATCTGTGAAGATGGCGGCCAAGGAAGAATCTAATCGTTACAGCGTAATAAATTTTTCGATATATTAGCTATCCAGTGGTGTAATTGAATTTATGATAGCAATGATAGTTATTAAGGTACACTACCAAACTGTATCCCCTGATTTTGTTATCATTAGTTGTTTTTGCATTTTTGCATTACTCCCTAAGGAAGTAATTTTAAAGATATTGACGATTTCAAATAAAATGGAGTCTTTTTTTCTTTCCTTTGAAATTTTCAGGGTGTATTAAAATGAAAGCATACATACCACAGCTTAATTTCTTCTGCTGAGAGATGAGCATGCTCAGAGGTACTCTTCTATCAGGGGTTGGAGCCAAACCGAACAGCCGGTTACGAGCCGTCTGGGCCACCGTAATTCGAGTCATGGTTGTGCGGGGTTGTGCGTGGTCTGTTGAGGTATAGTAGACGAACGCAGAGTTGTGCTACATGTGTGGTTTATTCTGAAACAAAAAAGAGAAAAATGTCACTACATGTTATAAAACAAAGTCACTTTTTCCTTCCCTATGTCCCTTTGTATGATTGAGTCTTTAAAACTATGCGACGAATTTTGATGGGGTTTTAATACCTTTTTTTTTATAAGTTACTAGCTGTGCCCCGCGGTTTCACCCGCGTAAGCTTCGAACCGAAAGAGCTCAGTTGATATAAAATAAGCGCCTATTAAAAGTAATGGGAGCAATATGTACATCCGCGTTTGCTCTCGTTTTCGCAACATTTGTTGTTCCTGCTCTGCTCCTATTGGTCATAGTGGGATGTTATATAGCTTATGTCCTTTCTCAGGCTCTAGACTATCTGTGTACCAAATTTCATTACAATCGGTTCAGTAGTTTTGGCGTGAAAGCCGGACGGACAGACAGACAGAGATACTTTCGCATTTATAATATTAGTATGGATAAACTAGCGCTGGACCGCAATCCCGCCTGATGGTAAGCAGTGATACGATCGTTGATGGTAAAGCGCGCTAGTTTATTAAGAGCCTATTCACTCTAGCCTTGAAGACACTCAAATTGTAGTCCGACGGAAACACCGCCGCTGGCAAATTGTACCAGTCCCTCGATGTACGCGGTATAAAGAAGGAGGCAAAACGCTTCGTCCGGATCGTAGTGGTGTTAACAACGTAAGGGTGGAAACTCGCCGTACGACGGGTCATCCGATGGTGGAACGGAGATGGGGGAATTAAATCATGCAATTCCCTTGCACACTCACCAGAATGCATCCTATAGAAGACCGAAAGGCTAATAATACTTAAATAGAGTGATTAAAGAGGAAGGTTTATATGTTTAACAACATCCATTAAATTGTGGAGAACTACTATTAATTTTGAGATTTCTAATGTGATGTTGTAAATAATTACATTTTTCCGCGTTTGCAGTGAAACTCTGGCTGAACTCTGCGAGATTTATCAAAATAATGTACTAAATATTGTACACATTGAAAAGGTCTACAAAAAAGTCCGCGATGGTATATCTCCTATGTATATCTCACAATAATATTTTTTTATCATTTACTTTTTACGACAAATACCCCGACCCTCCGAATGTCGTGGTGGCCTAGTGGTTAAAGCACCAGCCTCTCAAGTATGAGTGCGCGGGTTCGATTCCAGGTCAGGCAAGTACCAATACAACTTTTCTAAAGTTATATGTACTTTCTAAGTATATCTTGGACACCAATGACTGAAGGTGAAGGAAAACATCTTGAGGAAACCTGGACTTTAAAGTCTGAAATCGCCAACCCGCATTGAGCAAGCGTGGTGATTACGCTCAATCCTTCTCTGTTTGAGAGGAGACCTGTGCCCAGCAGTGGGCCGATTAAAAGGTTGATGATGATGACCCCGACCCTCGACCGATGCCTACCAGGACTACGGATTATTTATAACTGATATCATGGCCCTGGTGTACAGGCAAGTGAAGGAACAGGAATGGGTTAAAGTCAGTAAAAGTCTGACACGCCCTTCCGCTCGGCCCGGAGCGGGAGAGGTCATTTGATGATTTCACATCATTGATATAATATTAAACTAAGGTAGATAAGTCACTAACGCATTGAACTTGAAGCGTACAAAAGATTATAATTCTAATCTCTTGCCTTAGTCACCCTCGATACACTCGTAAAAACAAACGACAAACACTAACAGCGCAAATGACAAACACTAGCCATCTTTTTCTTCGCTATGCTTTAGATTGCGTCCCATCTCACTCACACTGTACTAACGTGTGAAATGTACGCAGAATAAAAAAATTGCATGTGTGTGCTGCTGCTCCGATCGGCACATTTATTTTGGTTAATTTGTTAGAGCATATCATATCTGTTTAATATTATATCAATGTTTACATACACAAAAAAAAAAAACTATATGTAAAGGTAGTTGTGAAGATGACTATTAATTCAAAGATCACGTTTTAATTAAATACATATTGACACGTGATTGGATGGACTTTTCGTTTTTACATTGAATAAACTTATTCAAATTAGATTGAATTTATTTAGGAAAAAAATAAATTGAGTTGATTGACGTGCAATAAAAGAGGCCTATGTCCAGAAGAGGACTGATATAAGCTGTTGATGATTATGAAGTGTGATAGGAAAATGTTTATATCAACTGACAACATTATTTTTCTATATTTATGTGAAACCTGAATATATTTAAAAAAAAATGATGCAGCATGTTTACCGAGCGTATGGCAGTTCACAGCGGATCATAGTGTCCTAGCCCTCTCCCCCGCGCCACGCGGCTGTAGGCGTGGACGGGTCGTTGACCAAATTTTTGTTAGGACAACCAGGTATTTTATAGCATATAAAGCTTATAATTTTGTGATTTTTCATGATTATTGTTTTTGAGTTTTTTTTTTTTTGATGATTTAATTCCCCCATCTCCGTTCCATCATCGGACGACCCGTCGTACGGCTAGTTTACACCCTTACGTTGTTAACACCACTACGATCCGATACAAAGCGTTTCGCCTCCTCCTTTATACCGCGTACATCGAGGGACTGGAACAATTTGCCAGCTGCGGTGTTTCCGTAGGACTACAATTTGAGTATCTTCAAGGCTAGAGTGTAAACTAGTGCGCTTTACCATAAACGATTCCGTCACTGCTTACCATCAGGCGGGATTGCAGTCAAGCGCTAGTTTATAATTATTAAAAAAAAGCTTTTTCTAATTTTGCACATAGGTAGATTCTTTACATAAAAATACTGGACACGTGTTTCGGTATCGCATTAACAAAAAATAACGTTGTGTATGAATAAAAGACACATAAATAAAACACGTGTCTAAGTGAACCGACTATACGTAATACCAGTCACTTCAATCACAAACAGCTTCAATTTAGCAATATTATTAATGAATGGCGGAAAACAGGTGCTAGTGGCTAAACCAATAACAGCCGCACAAGTCGATCGGTCAGGTTAAGATACACTTGCCGCGGTTATTTTGTGGATGGGTGACTAGACCATCTTTACATACCGACATCCCTCCGTACCTCGGAAAGTACGTTAAGACGTTGGTCGGAATCCCGAAAGTCTGACAACCAATCCAGTTCAAAGTGATGTCTGGTGATACGGAGGACGGTTCTGAGCAGTTCTGTTGTGATGTGTGCCGGGTAAGATGCGCTAAATGTTGTTAACATATTCACTAAAAAAAACTGAGTGAATAGGAAGGAATACGGCAGTTGAGCGAGGTGATGGAGTGTTAAGCCCAACAACACGACCGACGATGCTGCGTCAGAGGGAGATTGATCTGGAGACCCTTCACAACCAAACTCCCGACACAACAATATTTGGCTCATCGTACCCGGCACACATCTGAACACAACTGCTCAGACCCGTCCTCCGTACGGCTTCACCACATATCATGTCTTCACCCCAACACGTCTGCCTAAAAATCCTAGGTCACATTTGGTCTTAAGACTAAAAATACCTATTTATAGATAATAATCAACAAGATCCGGGTCCAAAAATCAGACGATATTAAATCAGACACGTTCGTAAAAAAAACCTTACAAAATTCTATTACTTATTAAAAAAAAAACCGGTCAGTCCGATTCGAATTCACGTCGAAGGGTTCCTTTTTAAATGTTTGCAGATCATTACTAGCATTAAAAAATAAAAAAGATAATTTTAAACACATTATTTTTTTTCTAATTTTTGATTAAAACATATCGTATATACAGTATGTTAACTAACAGAGGGCGTTCCCGTTAACCCGAAATAGTATAGCATACATACATGCTAAAAAAAATATTTCCATTCGAAAACAAAATGTTTTAAAAATTTTTCCAATATGAAAATATTCAATAAAATTTTTAAATTGACATGTAAAAGAAACACACTGTACACGCGAACATGAAAGACGGCAACGTCGCAATTTATTTATACATGACGACTACTATTTTGATTTAAAACAGGAGGTTTCAAATTTATTTTCAATTACATTTTTTTCTTATTCGGATTTTTTTATGCTTATTTTTCTATGCTGATATTTTTATATTAATCTATTAATGATATATATTAACGAGTTTAAGGGAACGCCCTCTGTTATTTAACATACTGTATAAAATAAATTCAAAAATTATGAATTGGTAATATGAGTTATAAATAGAGTAACTGTGGTTAACAATCGTGTTGAACCAGTGGTTAAAACACCAGCCTTTCTAATATACGGTGTACGGGTTCGATTCCAGGTCAGGCAATTACCAATGTAACTTTTCTAAGTCATATATACTTTCTAAGTACGTATATCTTGGATACCAGTGACTGATCACAAAGCGAAGGAAAACATCTTGAGGAAACCTGGACTTTAAGTCTGAAATCGCCAACCTGCATTGAGCAAGCGTGGTGATTAGGTACTCTCACTCCTTTTCTCTATGAGTGCCCAGCAGTGGGACGATAAAAGGTTGATGACGTGACATAGCAACTTGCCGGGTCAATGGGAAGTATCCTGTAGGCTTTGATTCCTTTGTGAGTGTCAAAATACGCGGCATAAACGGAACATACACGCCCTCTTTTGATTGCGTTACATATCTTAAAAAAATGTTTTTTTCACAGGGTTATGTGATTACAGCCTTCTATACTCGACATTATATCTTCGCAGGATGGCTGAGAGTTGCCGAAAATCGAGTTGAATGGCGTTAAATTGGAGAAGCCTTTGTCCAGCAGTGGACTGCTATAGCCAGCCCGAAAGAGCAGGTCGACAAGGATGGCTTTATTACGGTGCAAAAGGAAAAAAGGAAGCCAGCCCAAAACAAGTGCGGCACTGCACCGACCGGAGCGAACCATTTGCTGCGTCCCGCTGTACCAGTGACGCCGCTGTACGTTTCCAGGCTGCATTACTCTACAAAATCCGAGGACGTTGTGGAGTACATACATATCAAGACGAGAAGAACTTTGAGGGTTGCGAGGTTGGAGTCTCGTCACACCGTGAATATTAATTCCTTTGTGGTGGGAGTGCCAACTGAGGATATCGAGAAATTCATGTCTCCAGAATTTTGGCCGACACAGCGCAATACACGACGCCGATGCTGCAAAATAATCGTATATGAGTTTAGTTTTATATAGAGTTTATAAAGTTAAATATGTATAGTATTTTATATTTGTTTTTATTGTATGTTATAGTATAGTATTATCATATTTTATTATGGGCCTTTGTTGCATGAGCCAAATAAATAAATAAAATAATATCTGATATTAATTTACTTAACCAGCGCTGCCACATTTTATTTTAAATGTCGCAGCATTATGCTGAGAGAAGAGCCTTTTGGCCTGATAAGAGAGTTTCTGATTACTGTTACTTTGTTATATATACATATATAACTTGTTTTTGTACTTAATTATGTCTACTTAGTTTAGAACTCTCACCAGGGAAGCTAGCAGTAGCGCTTCTCCTATGGAATATCAAATTACTGCGATTCCTAAACCGACGGACAAGCGTGGGGATTATAGCAAACCCCCCCAATGAAATGAAAGCCTTGGGAAGGCCTTTGTCCAGCAGTGGACCTCTATAGGCTGAAGAAGAAAGAAAAAGAAGAACTTTAGTTTTTAGATTTTCCTATACGAGTCGTGTGAGGTTGTGGATGGGTGACTAGACCATCTTTACATACCGACATCCCTCCGTACCTCGGAAAGTACGTTAAGACGTTGGTCGGAATCCCGAAAGTCTGACAACCAATCCAGTTAAAAGTCTTCCCGCCAAGCGATTCGTCGTGTTCCGGCATGATGTCTAGTGAAGCCGTACGAAGGACAGGTCTGAGCAGTTGTATTGCGATGTGTGCCGGGTACGATGCACCAAATGTTGTTGGTGTCGGGAGTTTGATCGTGGAGGGTCTCTACATCAATCTCCCTCTGGCGCAGCATCGTTGGTCGTGCTGTTGGATTTTACATTGCATCACCTCGCTCAACTGCCGTCTTCCTTCCTATTCACTAAGTTTTTTTTAAGTGAATACTAATAGGCTTAATAAACTAGCGCGCTTTACCATCAGGCGGGATTGCAGTCAAGCACTAGTTTAAAATTATTAAAAAAAAAACTTTTATAAGTTCCGTTTTTTGTTGCGAAACCCTAAAAAATCCTTCTTAGCGTCTATTACTGACGTATCGTAACCGGTCTATATAACATTATATATTATAGATTTAAATAAAAAAAAACTTGGTCCTAATGACGTTATTTTAGTTGTATACATTAATTATAACAGATTCGCAAGAGATGGGACGAGATTTAAATTATCCGTAAATTTTTTTAACCTTATATTTAAACCCCGTGTATTATTTACTAACTTAGAAAAGTAGGTACTAAACCCATATTCTCTGCTGGTTGTCTAGAGAGGCGACTAAGGGAACTCTCACCAGGGAAGCGGGCAGCAGCGCTTCTCCTGTGGAATGATAAATTACTGCGATCCCCAACCCGCCTGCCAAGCGTGGTGATTAAGGGAATACAAATGCAATGAATGCCTTGGGGGAGGCCTTTGTCCAGCAGTTGACCTCTATAGGGTGAAGAAGAAGTAGAAAAATTAGACCATACGTATCGTTTGCAGGATAAATTTTTACGTGGTAAATAATAACATTTAAAGTCTAATATCATTGTGTTATTAGCATCATACAATAGCCAATAGCCAGTCAAATATAATTATCCAAATAAAATAAATATCAATTATGGACCCAAAATAAATGAATGTCTTTGTTCTAAAGTTATCCTTATTAATCCATACTAATATTATACATGCGAAAGTATTTCTGTCTGTCTGTCTGTCCGGCTTTCACGCCAAAACTACAAAACCGATAGTAATGAAATTTGGTACACAGATAGTCTAGAACCCGAAAAAGGACAAATGCTATAAAATATCCCGCTATCACATATAGGAGCAGAGCAGGAACAAAAAATGTTGCGAAAACGGGGGCAAACGCGGACGTACATATTGCTCTCATTATTTTAACAGGCGCTTATTTTATATCAACTAAGCTCTTTCGGTTCGAAGCTTACGCGGGTGAAACCGCGGGGCACAGCTAGTAATATTATAAATCGGAAAGTGAGTTTGTTTGTTTGTTCCGCTTTCACGCCGTAACTACAGAACCGATTGCTAAGAAATTATTCAGACTTAAAGTTAGAACTCCGGATTAAATAATAGGGTACGGTTTATCCCGGGAAAATGTTCCCACAGGAAAATCTAAAAAGCGTGATATAACCAAATTCCACGCGGGCGAAGCCGCGGGCGGAAAGCTAGTTAATAAAATAAATAACAAATATCAATTATAGACCCAAAATAAATGAACGTCTTTTTTCTAAAGTTTATTAATAAAATAAATAACTAATATAAATTGTAGACCCAAAATAAATGTATGCCTTTTTTCTAAACTTTATTAATAAAATAAATAACAAATGATTATGTTGTTTAGTAACAATTGATTTATATTATTTATAAACTTTACGTCTTTTTTCTAAAGTTTATTAATAAAATAAATAACAAATATCAATTATAGACCCAAAATAAATCAATATCTTAGTTCTAAAGTTTAAAAAAAAACACAGTACTTTCTCAGATTTCATCATCATCATTAGCCTATTATAGAAGTCCACTGCTGGACATAAGCCTCTCCTATTTCACGCCATTCAACCGATAGCCAACAGGTCTAACCTGTTCTTACGTGGTCTGTGCTTGAGCGACACAAGCAGGAGCTGCATGTCACGGCGATGAATATGCTGCGGTGGATGTGTGGAGTTACGCGGAAAGACCGCATTAGAAACTCCCGCATCCGTGGCAGTCGGCAGTCTCCGTGTCCGTGACATAGCAGACATACTGCAGGAGGGTCGCCTACGCTGGTACAGCCACGTCTTACGAAAACCGGCATGTTAAGTGGGTTACAAATGTCTTGCCATGGCGCCTCCGCTCCGCCGGGCCGGAACAAGCGAGGTAGACCAAAGAAATGCTGGCTTGACGTTGTAAGAGATGACATGCGTGCCAACAATTTCACACCACAGGATGCTAAAGATCGCGCGAAATGGAGCAGAATGTGCAGGAAAGCGGACCCCGGGCTCCAACGTGAAAGCCGCGGATGCAACTGGGACTAAACGCTGAGATGATGATAATGATGATATTATATATAAACTACTACAAAATAATTATCAGTGATACTAATCAAATGGAGCCATAGTTTTTTTTGCTACCTAATCACATTGAAAATCATTAACGTTTATAATAGGGACGTATCTACCGAAATTACTATATTTTATTACTAAATTGGCCATATTTCTGACGCATGATTAAAATCATATCTTTATTTACATAAATATTTATTAATAGATGTAACTAAATTAAAGCCGATTTTCGTGTTTGTTTCTTATTTTTCGTTCAAACTCAAAATATTGATTTCAAACTGGCGGTGGCTCGTGGTTTCTATATCTGTACTAATATATAAAGCTGAAGAGTTTGTTTGTTTGAACGCGCTAATCTCAGGAACCACAAGTCCGATTTGAAAAATTCTTTTTGCGTTGGATAGCCCATTAACCCAGCTTTAGACTATATAACATCACGCTGTGACCAATAGGAGTCGAGCATAATAACTAACTACACGGGAACGAAGTCGCGGACGACCGCTCAATGTGGGATAAAAGTCCTATTTTATCATAAATGGTTTAGCCGTTTGAGCGTAAAAAAGTGAAAAACAAACAATCACATAGAAAAAAAATTGTGCGTATGGATGAATGGACGTTTATTATTCGTTCAGAGTTAGCTAAAATGCTGCCTACGGTCAGACTGGAAGCTGATGAAGACTAGATGAAGACAAGTCTTTTTCTAGTGCTTGATCACAATCTCGCCTGATGGTAAAGCAGTGATGCAATCGTTGATGGCAAAGCGCGCTAGTTTATTAAGAGCCTATTTACTGTAGCCTTGAAGACATTTAAATGGTAATCAAAGACCGCCGCTGGCAAATTGTTCCAGTATGCGGTAAAAATTCCTGTTTGGTTTTTTTAGCTTACTAGGAGTTTATCTAGCTCAATAGTCAGTTAATTTATTCTTTTTAAATAAATTCAGTCTAATTTGAATAAAAGCGTCTTCATAATAGAAAAATTCAAACCACAGAACCTCTTGTATTTAATTAACATAAGGTTTAGTTTTTGTTCAAAGCCAAGTTGCAAATCTATACTAGTTATGTATATAAAGCTGAAGAGTTTGTTTGTTTGTTTGTTTGAACGCGCTAATCTCGGGAACTACTGCTCCGATTTGAAAAAATCTTCTTGCGTTGGATAGCCCATTAATCCAGGAAGGCTTTAGGCTATATAACATCACGCTGCGACCAATAGGAGCGGAGCATAACTAAACCAGGCGAACGAAATCGCCGGCGGCCGCTTGTTATTAATACAAGTGTTTATTTTAGTTTTTTCAATGACTTTGTATAATCCAATGTTTAATATCTTAGCATATCAATTAATATCAGTTTTGAATTATTATGGTAATAAAATTAGTTTTGCTGGTACAGTGACGAAAACGCTTAGTTTTTGTTTTAGTTTTTTCATTGATATAATATTAAACAGATATGATATGCTCTAACAAATTAACCAAAATAAATGTACCGATCGGAGCAGCAGCACACACGTGCAATTTTTTTATTCTGCGTACATTTCACACGTTGGCACAGTGTGAGTGAGATGGGGCGCAATCTAAAGCATAGAGAAGAAAAAGATGGCTAGTGTTTGTCGTTTGCGCTTAAATAGAATCGACGAAAACTAAAGCGACTTGCTGGACTTACCTCCTTTTGTGCGCTTCATTTTCAGTGCGCTGGTGACGTATCTACCTTAGTTTAATATTATATCAATGAGTTTTTTATTTTAGTTTTGTTTTTATTAGAGAGAAGTAAATATGATTAGAGCAGTGGTAGCCTAGTGGTATCGGCCGCGACTTCCAAGTTGAAGGTCGTAGGTTCGAATCCGCTTTTTCTTTCTTTCTTTCAACAACCTTTTAACGTCCCACTGCTGGGCACAGGTCTCCTCTCATACAGAGAAGGATAGAGCGTAATCACCACGCTTGCTCAATGTGGGTTGGCGATTTCAGACTAAAGTCCAGGTTTCCTCAAGATGTTTTCCTTCACCTTCAGTCATTGGTGTCCAAGATATACTTAGAAAGTACATATAACTTTAGAAAAGTTACATTGGTACTTGCCTGACCTGGAATCGAACCCGCGCACTCATACTTGAGAGGCTGGCGTTTTAGCCACTAGGCGACCACGACATCATCAGTCAGGCGCTTTACTTTGTGTAAATTATTTCATCACCACTGCTCTCAAAACGGTGAAGGTAAACATCACGAGGAAACCGGCATGTCCTAGAGGTGAAACTTCGAAGACATGTGACATCTACCAACCCGCACTGGGCCCGCGTGGTAGATTACGGCCCACTCGCTCCCTCCCGGGGGCCTGTGTCCCAATAGTGGGTACAATATAGGCTGATTATGCTATGTAGTACCGGGCTTAGAATAGTACGAACCCATATCCTCCCGTGGGTGTCTAGAGAGGCGACTAAGGGAACTCTCACCAGGGAAGCGGACAGCAGCGCTTCTACTGTGGAGTATCAAATTAATGCGATCCTCAACCCAACGGACAAGCGTGGGGATTATGGCAGTCGATAGCTCAACCACCACACCAAACGTTATCATAATCATCTCAGCATTAATACCAGTCGCATCCGAAGCTTTTTTTCCAGTTTAGCAGTCTAACTGCTGATTTTGGCTAAACTTCGATATTTTCCGTGAAGCGACTGCCGTCTAACCAACCCGAAGGCAATATCGGAGCATTGCAGTTGGACCAATTGTTAGATAGAAGACTAACCGGGACTAACCAGGGGTAACCGGGACCAACGGCTTAACGTGCTTTCCGAGGCACGACCAGACTAGTGCAAATATACATATTCATGCATACAAATATTTGCATTGTGCGGGGATCGAACACGCGCCTCCTTGCGCAACACGGCAACGGCCGCGTACGCTACCGCTACGCCACGGAGGCTGTCAACTGCGCCCCGCGGAGCGTAGTTTTCGATATGTCTTTTTATTATGCTTCGCTCCTATTGGTCGCAGCGTGATGTTATATAGCCTAAAGCCTTCCTGGGTTAAGGGGCTATCCATCGCAAAAAGAATTTTTCAAATCGGACCAGTAGTTCCCGAGATTAGCGCGTTCAAACAAACAAACTCATAAGCTTTATATTTAGTAAATCATCATCATCTCAACGTTAATCCCAGTCGCATCCGTAGCTTTTCAGTTTTGGAGTATTAGTAAATATAGATATTAAAAAAGAAAATATAGTTATTAAAAAAAATACAAATCTCCGAACACGTACTGCAGCAAGCACCAAATGAAATGAAATCGTTTAATAAGCAAGTAGGATCACTGATCACTTTTACACGTCATGTTTATTATTTATTTTATTTTTTTAACTAGATGAAACCGGCATTTCCTAACTGACTATCTCTGAGAAGAAATAGCCGAAACAAACTCAGGGATCATCGTCTTTTTTCAAGTCCAGACATTAAAAATGAAAATGTTTACAATAATTTACCTTATAATTACGCATATTGCTTAATAACAATGCTTAACAGAGCGAACAGCTCAGTCCCAAGCTTTTTTGTCTTCTAAATAATCTGTGATTTTATAATACCCCTTTTTGCAAAGTTTGGCCTTTATATGGTTCTTAAATCGTTTAATGGGTAAGTTTCGAACGTCTATGGGAAGCTTGTTGTAAAAATACATTGACCCATGAACGAGTTGCCTACTCTGTGGAGACGAGTGTGATGTACAGCAAGATTGTGTTTGTTCCTGGTATTTATATTATGAATATCGCTTATTTTCTTAAAATTGAACAAACGTGTTGTCAAAAATTAATCACCCGACTTTACCGCTGCATCCGCTGTTAACAGATCATCAACACAAACTAACTCGGATTACAAACACCTGTTTAGCTGCCTCGCTCTGGTGCTCACAGACGTAACACTATTTTAGCTGTTGTTACTTAACTATTATGATGTAACCGTTGCAGCTCAATCACAGTTAACTATAAATTTAACCAAAAAACCGAGTAAAGTAAAAGTCATCAACACATAAAAATAAACATCTGAAAGTATAAAAAACTGTTTTTTTTTTATGGTACTACTAACTTCGCTAAACGGTTTACCTTTTGTGGTATAGTAATTATGATCTAGAGCAACTACGCCCCGTGGTTTCACACGGGTAAGTTTTTAAAGGATTATCCGGCAATAAAAAGGGCTATGCTTGACAGCCTCCATGCTCCGTGCGGACGCGGCCGCTGCGCAAGGAAGCACAGGTTCGATCCCCGCGCAGTGCAAATCCATACTAATATTATAAATGCTAAAGTATCTCTATCTGTCTGTCTGTCTGTCCGGCTTTCACGCCAAAACTACTGAACCGATTGTAATGAAATTTGGAAAGCAGATAGTCTAGAGCCTGAGAAAGGACATAGGCTATAAAACATCCCGCTATGACCAATAGGAGCAGAGCAGGAACAAAAAATGTTGCGAAAACGGGAGCAAACGCAGACGTACATATTGCTTACATTATTTTCACAGGCGCTTATTTTATATCAACTGAGCTCTTTCGGTTCGAAGCTTACGCGGGTGAAACCGCGGGGCACAGCTAGTATTTGTATATATGAATATGAATTTTTGCACCGGTCTGGTCGTGCCTCGGAAAGCACGTTAAGCTGTTGATCCCGGTTGCCATACGAACATCTAATGACAGCCGTTACGGGTGGTTGGAGCCCTCAAAAGTTCAACAAGTGGTCTAACTGCAATGCTTCGATATCGCCTTCGGGTTGTGAAGGTCAGACGGCAGTCACTTTACGGAAAATATCGAAGTTTATCCAAAAGCGGACCCCAGACTCCAAAGCTGAAAAAGCTTCGGATTCGACTGGGATTAACGCTGAGATGATGATGAGAAAAGGCTATGCTTGGCGTTTCACTGTGTGGTCAAATCAGGAATGAGGAGATCCCCAGAAGAACTAGAGTAACCGGCATAGCTCGAAGAATTGCAACACTAAAGTGGCAATGGGTCGGGCACATTGCCCGTAGGACCGATATCCAGTGGGGCCGACGGGTTCTCGAGTGGCGACCACGCAGCGTGGGTAGGCCTATAACGATAAGGTGGACCGACGACCTGGTGATGGTCGCGGGAAACCGGTGGATGCGGGAGGCACAGGAGCGGTCGGCGTGGAGATCCTTGGGGGAGATCTATGTCCAGCAGTGAACGTCTTTCGGCTGAAATAATAAAGATCCGAATAAAGGACTCGTTATAAACCATTTGTGAGCCAAATTTCATTCAAATTCGTTTAGTAATTTTTGCGTAAAAGAATATCAAACATACATTTTAACGAGTGTAACGGTGGCGTTTTTGCTCTGAATTCTCCATACTAAAGTACCGTTTGGAAGGATTGAGTTAAAAAAAAAAAATAACTTTATGTAAATTTTGCCGTTAAAAATACTTGACTTTGATTATATTATCATCCGTTTAAGTCTCGATTGTTCGTTCCCGTCCGTTATTCCGTCGTCATCCTTCTAAGTAGAAGTCGTGGTGGCCTAGTGGTTAAAACACCAGCCTCTCAAGTATAAGTGTTGGGTTCGATTCCAGGTCAGCCAAGTAGCAATGTAACTCTTCTAAGTTATAGTTTCTAAGTATATATGTTTAAATTTGACATTTTATTTTATTTTTAATTTTGACATTTTATTTTATTTTTTGGCATTTTATTTCATTTTTAAATTTTACATTTTGTTTTTTAATGATTAGATCTGACATATCATAATTCTTGACATTTTCTACCATCTACTGCGATGTCAAGTATAAGTTATTGTGTAGTTATGATTTAATGAAATTTTTTTATTATATTTTTATTTTATTACTTTGTGCTTCATGTCTGCTGTGTGTTTGTATTTACTTTTGTGAAATTATGGGTATCTTACCTGAAATAAATGATTATTATTATTATTATATCTTGGACACCAATGACTGATTACAAGGTGAAGGAAAATAGCTTGAGGAAACCTGGACTTTAAGTCTGAAAGCTCCAACTCGCATTGAGCAAGCGTGGTGATTACGCTCAGTCCTTCTTTGTATAAGAAGAGATCTGTGCCCAGCGGTGGGACGATAAAAAATTGATGGTGAAATCTTGATTTTATGGGAATATCAGGCCACACAATCCTGTATCTTGTTTCAGGTTGAGACCTACTAGTGTGATAAATTTCATGCAAAACCGGTTAACCGGTCAGAAAGTTTTGCCGTTTCAATGACCGATGCCACTTTCCGACTTCTAGTTTGTACTCACTTCTTATTCTACCCATTCTTACTGCCAAGCGATTCGTCGTGTTCCGGCATGATGTCTGGTGAAGCCGTATGGAGGACGGGTCTGAGCAGTTGTGTTGCGATGTGTGCTGGATACGATGCACCAAAAGTTATTGTGTCGGGAGTCTCCAAATCAATCTCCCTCTGACGCGGCATTGATAGTCGTGTTGTTGGGTTTACCATTGCATCACCTCGCTCAACTCCCATCTTCCTTCCTATTCACTTAGATTTTTTTTTTGCGTAAATAGGCCTTTAATAAACTAGCGCGCTTTACCGTCAACGATTGCATCACTGCCTACCATCAGGCGGGATTGCAGTCAAGCGCTAGTTTATAATTACAAAACAAACAAAAATGTTTAATGTTTTCTGTTATATTTTTTAGATGTTAAAACAAGAAATTTCGCAGAAACGAGGTCGCGAGCCATACGTTGTTAATTATATATAACTGTCGTGGAAAATAATATAATTCTCAATGACGTCAATGAGATTCAGTATTAATTAATAACGAAGTGACAAGTGAACAGTTTAGAAATATATATATATTTTTTTATTAGTTATAAACTAGTGCTTGACTGCAATCCCGCCTAGTGGTTAGCAGTGATGCAATCGTTGATGGTAAAACGCACTAGCTTATTAAGCCTATTCACTCAAAAAAACTGAGTGAATAGGAAGGAAGACGGCAGTTGAGCGAGGTGATGCAATGTTTAGCCCAACAACACGACCAACGATGCTGCGCCAGAGGATGATCTGGAGACCCTCCACGACCAAACTCCCGACACAACAACATTAGGCACATCGTACCCGGCACACATCGCAACACAACTGCTCAGACCCGTCCTCCGTACGGCTTCACCAGACATCATGCTGGAACACGACGAATCGCTTGGCGGCAAGACTTTGTCTGGTGGGTGGTAACTTATGCCGGCGGCTGATGTTGTTGCCTACCACCGAGAAAATCAAATCTATATTGCGGTGAACGGTATCTGAATAGAAATTAAGTATAATAATAATACGCGCCTCGCAATGATTGTAGATGCTACCATTCCACATGACGGGAATCTCGTCAAAGTTGAGAAAGAGAAACAAATTAAATATCTCGATTTGACACGAGATTGTTGACATATGAAATGTGAACTCGACTGTCATTATACCGATTATCCTATCAGCCAATGGTTTCATAGCCAAGAGCCTCGACACACTAACATCTATTGAGGGTCTCGTTAAGCAGTTGGATCAAGGGCCTGATTCAAAAGGCCTCGATACGGCCCGCATCGTGAGGAGGTTCCTGTCTCTGGAGCCCTAACCCCGGTAGCTTCGATCCTGCTCCCGTTATCGGTGGAAGATATTATTTTTTATTTTTGTATGTATTTTTTATATAAAAATATTTTAAAATGTAACTTAATATGAATGTAAATAAATAAAGCAAATAATAATACCGATGGTCAAACGGGGGCTTCCCAAAATCCTAAACGATCAGTTTCTCCATATACATATATTTAGAATAACCAATTTAAAGAGATCCGCTGGGAAACCAAGGTGAATCGGTCACCTTGGTTTTCCCGGTGGATCTCCAGGAGATAGGCTGAATAATTGCCAAATTTAAGTGGTGTTGGACAGGGCACATTGCTCCTAGAAAATATGTCCTATGGGGCTGAGAGGTTCTGGAGCAGTAACCACGTACAGGAAGACTTAGCGTTGGAAGGTCTCACACAAGTTGGACTGACGATCTTGTCAAAGCTGTAAGAACCCCTTGGATACGAGAACGAGGTGAGGGTGTTTGGGGGAAACCATGTCTAGCGCGTTAATTTATTAAGGGCCTATTCACTCAAAAAATAAAACGAGTGAATCGGAAAGAAGTCAGCAGTTGAGCGAGGTGATACAATGTTACACCCAACAACAAGACCAACGATGCTGCGCCAGAGGGAGATCGATCTGGAGATCCTTCACGAGCAAACTCCCGACACTACAACATTTGGCACATCGTTACCGGCACGCATCGCCACACCACTGCTCAGGCCCATCTTTGTACGGCTTCACCAGCCATCACGCCGGAACACGACGAATCGCAATCAAAATCAAATCGTTGCATGGTAAACTCTGCCTGCGAGGTGTAGAATTCGTGTGACGTCAGTACGAAGCATTGTTTTGTGGGTACCGCTAGAGCTAGCATTTACCTAGCCGTTTTCCTAATGTATTGAGGTCGCTATCCAGTCTACCCGGATGCAACTGAATGGCAGTTTTTTACGCTTATCTGACTAATAAATATACCTTTATTATTCTTAATACTAAGTTTTTGCCACGATACCGTTTTCTAAAATCTAAATTATATTTTTTCTAAAGTGTCAACTTGTCACACGTTATTTATTTTAATACCGAATACAATTGACGTCATTGCGAATTCATTATAATATTTTTCATGATAACTTCATAGTAGAATGGTCTTCGCTACAAACATTTGTGAGCATGAATATGAATATTTGCACTGGTCTGGTCGTGCCTCGGAAAGCACGCTAAGCCGTTGGTCCCGGTTGCCATACGAACATCTAATGGCAGTCGTTACGGGTTGTTGGAGCCTTCAAAACTCCAACAGTTGGTCTAACTGCAATGCTTCGACATCGCCTTCGGGTTGCGGAGGTCAGACGGCAGTCGCTTCACGGAAAATATCGAAGTTTAGCCAAAATCAGCAGTTAGTCTAGTAAAGCGGACCCTAGACTCCAAAGCTGGAAAAGCTGGATGCGACTAGGATTAACGCTGAGCTGATGATGAGTGGTCTTCCCTACATGTGGTCCTAATGTTTGAATACTGAGTGGTGTTTTATGGAGTTTTTTTTTTGACTGTCAAGAACTCATTTAAATTAGGAACTGCCAAAAATTCTTCCTAACTCCTTCTATTTTTCGTTTGCTCTTAAATCTTCTGCCGAATTTTGTTTATTTATTTATATAAGCTTTATTGTACACCGATCAAACGTCCAAAATTTCGAGCAAAACTACGGAGTTATTCATCATTATCAGCAACCTTTTGTCGTCCCACTGCTGGGCACAGGTCTCCTCTCATATAGAGTGGGATTGAGCGTAATCACCATGCTTGCTCAATGCGGGTTGGCGATTTCAGACTTAAAGTCCAGGTTTCCATAAGATGTTTTCCTTCACCTTGTAAATCAGTTATTTGTATCCAAGATATACTTAGAAAGTACATATAAGTTAGAAAAGTTACATTGGTACTTGCCTGACCGGGAATCGAACCCGCATACCTACTCATACTTGAGAGGCTCGTGTTTTAAGCACTTGGCTACCATGACAAACTACTATATATTAGACTACTTGTTAGTAGAGGAGTTATTAGCTTTGAGGTGATATCTTTTTTTTTAAATAATTATAAACTAGTGCTTGACTGCAATCCCGCCTGATGGTAAGCAGTGATTCAATCGTTGATGGTAAAGCGCACTAGTTTATTAAGCCTATTCACTTAAAAAACTAAGGAATAGGAAGGAAGACGGCAGTTGAGCGAGGTGATGCAATGTTAAACCCAAGACCAACACGACCAAACGAAGCTGCGCTATAGGGAGATTGATCTGGAGACTCTCCACGACCAAACTCCCGACACAACAACGTTTGGCGCATCGTACCCGCCACACATCGCAACACAACTGCTCAGACCCGTCCTCCGTACGGCTTCATTAGACATCATGCCGGAACACGACGAATCGCTTGGCGGCAAGACTTTGTCTGGTGGTTGGTAACTTCTGACGGTAGCCGATGTTATGACCTACCACAGATTCCTCTAGACGTAATAATAATAGCACATAACTTCGAGGTCACTCGGAAGTACCTACGGTAATTCCCGGAAACGGGTTTCTAGAAATTTCGATGTCGACACTTTGTTGACAAAACTGTTGAGACCTGTACCATTCGATAGGCCGTCCTAAGTCTAGCAATGCGTTTTATTATTGTACCTAGAAAATGTCTAGATCTAAAGAAATAGGGCTTAAAAGTGACTCACTGCATGTCACGCGATATTGAACCTTATGCCGTCGACATAAGGTCCATTTGTAACATTATGTTATAAAACCGACCGAGTAAATCATGTTATGATAGACATCCATGAGCTAATTTCATAAGTGCATCTTTCACAAGATGCACTGCAATATTTTAGTTTATTTTTAGCACAAAAATAATCCACGTAAATCCCTCTACATAAACATAGTCTACGCAACGTATTTGAGTAGATATTATTGCGTGCGCGCATTGTGGTCAAGGATCGACGGCCGCCTCCGATTGGCCGTAGCCACGTTCCATATTTGAACATACTCGTAACGGTTTTTACAATTATTTGATGGTTTACGTAATGTGCATGTTTTACGTTCTGTATTTAAACATTTTCTTTTTCTAGTTTTCTAATCGTTGAATGAGAATTTGTTTGCCCGAAATGGGCATTGGTTCTTGAATCTATGGTCTTTTTCAAGAATTCGGCTGTCATATGCGAAAGACTGGAAGTGGGCGGAGCACATTACTCGTAAAACTAATGGCCGATGGGGTTGCGGCCACCTACCGGAAGACGCAGTTTGGGTAGACCCCCGACAAGTTGGACCGACGACCTGGTGAAGGTCGCAGAAAACCGCTGGAGGCGGAGGATCGGTCGTCGTGAAGATCTTTGGGGGAGGTCTATGTCCAACAGTGGACTGGCTGAAATGATGATGATAATGATGTGGATTCAGTCTTATTGGACGGATTTTATTTAAACGGATATGGACTCTCCTATTTCATGATTTCTCTTTGTTATTGTTTTTTTTTTTTAATATTTAGTTGTTAAAGTGAAATTGACAGCCTCCGTGGCGCAGCGGCCGCGTCCGCTACCGCTGCGCCATGGAGGCTGTCAATTTCACAAGGTGGCGCGGGTTCGATCCCCGCACAGTGCAAGTATTTGTATGCATGAATATGAATATTTGCACTGGTCTAGTCGTGCCTCGGAAAGCACGTTAAGCCGTTGGTCCCGGTTGCCATACGAACATGTAGTGGCAATCGTTACGGGTTGTTGGAGCCCTCAAAAATCCAACAATTGGTCTAACTGCAATGCTTCGATGTCGCCTTCGGGTTGTGGAGGTCAGACGGCAGTCGCTTCACGGAAAATGTCGAAGTTTAACCATTTCAGCAGTTGGACTGGTAAACGGACCCCAGACTCCAAAGCTGAAAAGGCTTCGGATGCGACTGGGATTAACGCTGTGATGATGATGATGAGTTGTTGAAGTGAAATCTTTATCGTTTGTAGGTAATATTCCTGTGAGTTGCAATAAATATTTTTTCTTTCCATAGATCTCTTCAGCTGAATTCAGAGTCTCAGATAAGTATTCAATCATAGATTATCTCTGCAATGTACAGATGCTAGTTGATGGAATTACCCAATAGTGTCAAATTTTCCCAAACAACCTTGAACAATAACAATTTAGCGATAAAGTTGAAATTCGATCAAATTAATTTAACAGAGCGTGGTAGCTTCATGACCTGACCATTGAAGTCTTAGAAAAAAATGAACAATGAAAAATCGATTCAAATAGCATGTTATAATCGTAATTACAGATATATCGATTATATTACTAACTAAGTATAGCCTGTAATTACTAATTATCTTGACGGAAGTTTCACAAGAAGCCCTTGGATGTAAATGCAGCGTATTTATGCATATGAGAAGTGCCTGAAGGCTAACTAAGAACAAGTCGATCGAGTAAGTTAAGTCACCCTTGCCGCGGCTGATAAGTAGATGGGTCACCATCGCGTTTCGCCTCGTCTTTTATTCTCCCAGCAATTTGCCAGCGGTGCTTTTTCCCGCTGACTACAATTTAAGTGTCCTCAAGGCTAGAGTGAATAGTCTTGATAAACTAGCTCGCTTTAACATCAAGGATTGCGTCACTGCTTACCATCGGGCAGGATTGCGGTCAGGCACTAGTTTATATCCGTGCTGAAGAAGAAAAAGGGTGAGGAGGTCAGATTCTTAGCTGACCTACTCCATGTAGGTCAGATTAGAATCTGACCTTCTGTAAGATATGCTCCCACGGCTGGGACAAAGACCAATTTTCTATGAGAAAGAGTGGGCTGTTATCTACCATTTGGGTTTCATCATTACTGTTACATGTCTTCAAATTCTTGATTCTAAGACATCCCATCTTCCTCACCATGAACATCCTTCACCATTTTATTGATGCAAGAGAAGAATGGAATGAAAGAGACTCATTCCTTGCCTTTGTATATATTTTAAAAGTAAGTATGGCCTCCATACCTGGTTACCTTGTTAATTATAGAGCATGAAGTTAGGTCGAATATAATTAGTTTTGCCAAAAACCACAGTGGACCAATTAGAGTCAAAATTACAGTTAACTGGAATTTACAAATATATCTTGTACTCTTTTTATAGTTAAAAAAAAGATCTACGTTTTGAAATGGGCAACTCATCATTATTATCTCGGCGTTAATCCCAGTCGCATCCGAAGCTTATTCAGCTTTGGAGTCTGGGGTCCGCTTTACCAGTCCAACTGCTGATTTTGGCTAAGCTTCGATGTTTTCTGTGAAACGAGTACCGTCTGACCTCCACAACCCGAAGGTGATATCGGCGGTAACCACACAGCAACATATCTAAATATATTTGTGAAAAAATATAACATGGTTTAAAAATTATTGGAATCTACACAGTTTTTTTTTTTCATAATTATAAGCTAGTGCTTGATTGCAATCCCGCCTGATGGTAAGCAGTGATGCAATCGTTGATGGTAAAGCGCACTAGTTTAATAGATCTATTCATTTAAAAAACTTAGGAATAGGAAAGATGACGGCAGTTGAGAGAGGTGATGTAATGTTAAACCAACACGACCAAACGATGCTGCGCTAGAGGGAGGTTGAAGTAGAGACTCTCCACGACCAAACTACCGACACAACAACATTTGGCGCATCGTACCCGCCACACATCGCAACACAACTGCTCAGACCCGTCCTCCGTACGGCTTCACCAGACATCATGCCGGAACACGACGAATCGCTTGATGGCAAGACTTTGTCTGGTGGGTGGTAACTTCTGCCGGCAGCCGATGTTCTGGCCTACCACCGACAAACAAACTATATTCTGGTTTTGAATAAATAAAAACTAAAGTTGTGTGTTTCATTGCTTTAGTACACTAACATTTTTATTCTCTTACGAAATATTTATTTCAAAGTCCATGGTGTCACATAACAGCGTTATTGGACTAAAACTAAACTAAACATTATGTTGCAAAATTACTAAAAGTGCTGTTAAAGGGAATTTGCTCCATATTTACACGCGTTGTATTTTAAAAGGTAGATTTCATTACGATTAGCGTAATTTAGTGATGGTAGAGACGGGCGGTTGAAACGCTTGTAGAGGCGGTGGGAACGCTGGAATGGGCGGTTAAAAAAACAGATCAAAGAATATTGAGCTTCAAAAGTGCTATTCTGCTAATATAATAGTGACAGAATGGTCGATCAGTGATGTCGTAATGATCAATTTAGACGAGTTTCGTAATCTATTAACAAAATAGCGTTATTATGACTATCCAGTGCGGCAATCACTGACACTTCACTCCTTATTAATAAATGTTCAAATTGATAATAGTAAATGAAATGAAATGAGTTTGGATTGGATGAAATGGAATAACCGATACTTGATCGATCATTATGAATTGGGTTGTATCCTAAAAAAAAATTCCATTGGCCATCAAATAGATTTATAAAGAATATGGAACAAGTATTTTTTATTTCAGTCAAATACTTAGGAAGATATATTGATTTGAAATTTCGCATGACTGAATTTCGCTGTGGAATATTTTGTACCACGGCGTGACGTGCCCGCCAGACTCAACACTTGTCTGGTTGAAGGATGCTCCTTTTTCTATGGACAATTAGTGAACTTTACTCCGTTTCTCATGCCTCTGCAAGGTTTTGGACTGGCTGACATGCGTGTGCATATATCGCACCTTTAGAATGAAAGGGACCTAACTCAAAAAAGTAAGTTTTTGGGAAATGCCGAATAAAGTTTCATAATGTTACAATATTTTTAGAAAAGGGAGATTAACCGGTTGCAATTTCATTAAAGTCATATTATTTTAACTTTATATCCTACTTTACTTATCTACCAACACGAATTTAATTTAAAAAAATAATTAAAACAATTAATAATATTTTTTTCTTAATTTATACAAAAACAGTGTTAATTTAGGTCTTTGTTTGTCTGAAACCATTGTTTTTTAAAAGACCTTTTATTATTTGGGTCTCTCTAGTTCTGAATCTCTGGAATGAAGTCTGGTTTCATTCCCAAATAAGTCACTGTATTAATAATTTTTTAGATAGTTTTAAGGAAACTTTTATGTTCAGTACACAAAAAAAAACTACCTACTAAGGTAATAAAAAGTTTTACTATAAAAGTAAACCGACAAAAGACTTTACTGCTTACAAATTGTACAACTTTATGTCGTAAAGAAAAGTAAACCTAAATAAAAAATGTGAAAATAAATGAATAACCAAATGCTATTCAGTCTTCTTTGATAGTATTTCAAACAATGAAGTCACATTATTTAAAACTATTGAAATATAAAATTTAAAGAAAAAAATATAAAGTATATAATTATACAAATCTGCATAATAACCAGGTATGTATTAAGTTTTTATCAACAAGATCGTGTAAGTTTTTTTTCTTATGTTCGCTTAGCTCTAGTCTTTGTAAATATTCTTTGGTTAGCATTATATCTTCTGGTTTGACCATTTTCTTCCGTTTATTTCTCATATTGATCATGGTGAACTTACTTTGAGTGTACGAGGTTTTACAGTAAAATTCAAACTTTTCTGCATTACAAAATTCCAAAACCTTGACATTGGTCCATATCATTTTGGTTGTATGTTCATATTTATTGTATTTATATCCCCATTTTTCTTGTAGGACCTTTAATTCGCTGAAAAACGCGTATATCAACGGTATCACATAAATAGTTTTGCCATTTTTAGGCGAGTTCTTAATTAACGTAACATAGGTATTGGTAGAGGGTGTTTATTTATTAGCCCAGACATTTTATTTCTCATAATCTCCTTTTCAATAGGGCTATGATGAACATTATCCCCTTCATTCTGGATATGCCCTTTAATTAGATATTCTTGAGTAATTGTATGAATAATTTCAAAAATAGATAACAAAGCAATTATTTATTTTTATTTTATTCGGAATATTTATCCTGATTGAACGGTGCCTTCGAGTTATTGTCGACGTATGCATTGGAGCTCATGTGGACTAATGTGTTCCTCAGGGGTCTGTTCTCTCTGTAAATCTGTTCCCGCTGCATATTAACGATCTGCTGATGCGCGGTATCTATGGGTATGCAGATGACACCACAGTTGTGGAGAGATACTTGTCGGATGCTCGGGCTAGTAAGGAATCAATCCGGTAGAGCATTCATGCCGCCAAAACACTAGCGTGTCTATTCACCGCCATAAGAAACCCGTTCACCTTGGCTCCTACTTTTCGGAGTGTGTCCTTGGAGTGAACCGACCCCCTTTAGCTTTTGGGAGTTGAAAAAGGAAACATGAAGAGTTTTGTTTCGGTTCTGCTCATTTAAACGGTGTAAATTATCTAAAACACATAACCTAATCTCGTTAGCTCTTCATTTTCCCTGAACTTCGGCCCAGAAATAACTATATACTACAAATATAACTATTACCTACGTTACGGTATGTCCATAATTCATTAACGTTATCTTTATTTTTTACGCTTTTGAACTGTTGCTTTTTTAACATTTTTACTATTGTAAAATTAAGACAATTTAGTTTAGATAAATAAAATAGATGATATTGGAGACATATCATGTGGGACACTGCATAACAGCCTGCAAATCGTCCATGTTATCGACATCGACTGCGCAAATGTTACTTTCATTTATATTCCGACGATCTAGACGTTTTTCTTCACGACACAGAACCTTTTCTTTCTAATGATAATCATAATTATATTTCTTTAACTGCCACCTTGCGAATAAGAGTAGCTAGTTCATAATCTAAGCAGAAGTCGCACTTCTTCTATCTTTTTTGGTTGCAAAAAACCTATATTGTAAAGATTCCGTAATAGGTACAACCAACAGTCACATACTGGTTTTCCTTCTTCTTTCTGAGATTTATCGAAATCTCTCCAGAGGTCCATAATCGTCTGTCCCTGAAAGTTGTAGCTCACAAATAATGAGACTCTATTCTTCTTCTCTCTATCCGGAGTTTTCTTCTAACTAAAGTGCTTACCTCTAAAGTCTTTACTTACGAAACCTTCGGGTCAGTTTTCTTTTTAACAGTTCTGATTTGACGGTCACATATCCCTTGCATATTAGTAAAGAACGTCTTACAGGTATAATTTATTATGAAATAGAATGCATTATTTATTAATCTGGGTTTAGCGGCGTTAGTATACTTGCATCTAGGCTTAATTATGTAAAGTCTATGCAGTTCGATGCAGTTCGATGTTGCAAAGAGAGCAATATGTTTCAAATAATTTATTTCTATCGGAACCATCTACATTCTCAGAACATTGGTGTCTATATTTACATGCATCTTTAACTATACGGGCCTGTGCTTCCTTTTTGGTCATCATAGAAACGTCGGCTTTCCAGGATTCCTTAAAATTTTGTTACAATTAGCTTCCATTTTGATGGATTTCGAGTGGGCTTTCTTCAGATCTTCTGGGAACTTCCACGATAGAATTAGGCGAACAGGTGTTATTAGATGCTACGGTGTTGGACGAAGGTGAAGAACTGGAGCTAGTGCTTGATAAGTAAGTAGTATTTCTAAGATTGGACCTAGAGATATCTACAGTATAGGTTGGGTCTGAGTCACTTATATCCACATCGCTTTCATCTGAGTTCATAGGTAACTGGTGGTAACTTTTTTCAACAGATGTAGTTCTGCTTGCAATATGACCGGCTAAATTAGATGTTGATGGCGCATCTATGAAATGGTCATTTGCTTTACATAAACAAGAACTGCTGCTGGAACTGGAAGAGGATGTTGATGGTAATCTACTAGAATTATAAGATGAGCTACTGGTATTAGAGGAAAAATTTACAAATGTTATATGACACATTTAAAAAGACAACAAAACGATTTGGTATGTAGGAAGACCCATATCTAAAATAGTCTGTGAAAATATAATCATATTTATTACAAGATGAGCATAATCATAAATCAGCTTTTATCATAAACACTAGTTTCGTAATGACATAGACCAAATGATGATTGCGTCTTTAATTCGTATCTTTTTTTAATCAAAGAGTGACTCAATGACAAATAAGTCATTGCTGTTTAGAGACAATTTATTATGAAATAGACTCAATAACAAATAGGTCTCTACTTTACCCAAAATAGTTACATCCACATACCTTAATTTTTGGTCTTGTAGCGGTCTAATCAGGCCTAGGTCTCCACAGTAATAAAAAAGTAACGACCTGCGCATGACACTCGCGGCACATTACTGCTTGTGACTCTCTCGAATTGAACAGGAGCGGATGGAGAGGACAGAGTGAAAGAGACCGAAGTATAAGTTTGTGCCTTTCTACGCCATATTAAGTCTCTGTTTTATTAACAGCCGATGAAGAGGGTCATGCAAGGTAATTTTATGAGTCAACATTGAAATCTCCAAATTTTGAATTAGGTCTCTATTGTTCTAAAGGTGCGATATGTTCATGTCACCAAATTTTTTTTAATAATTCTATTTCTTACCTGTTAACATAAGATAAGTTATACTAACACTGTTGTTGTTATAAAATAAATGGGATGCAGTACCTCTTGGGACCCTTTTGTAAAAACTTCAAAATTAAATAACATATAATTCATTCACACATTATATTTTTCAATTTTAAAACAAGACTCTATAAATAAACAGTTATGTAAAACATATCTTATAATTTCCTTTATAAACGAACCATTCTTTTATCACAACATTTTTACTACTACTAAAACAACAACATATTTTTCTCTTGTCTCCCGAATCTGTCTTCCAAACTTAAATATATATATAGTTTCTATAGAAATGTTAGCTGCCAGAGATAATAATGAAATTCAACCTCAACAAACAATAGATGGATTTACCGGTGGATAAAAAAACAAAATTGAATTTGAAAACGCGAATCAAAACTGCTCGTCTGTCGTAGGTTAAAACTGAATGAATGCACTAGAAATTAATTACGTGTTATTATAAATTAACGACTCAACAGTAATTGGAGTAAACTTGTTACTAGTACATGAAAGTAATGAAGTGCCAATTTAATATTGTAGGGAAATATTATAATTTATTCAATAGCTATAACTTTCCCTTTACTTAATAAGACTCCATTCTCCGTCTCCGTCTTTTTATAAAAAAAATATAAACTAGTGTTTGACCGCAATCCCGCCTGTAGGTAAGCAGTGATGCAGTCGTTGATGGTAAAGTGCACTAGTTTATTAAGAGCCTATTCACTCTAACCTTGAAGACATTTAAATTGTAGTCCGATGGACACACCGCTGCTGGCAAATTATTTCAGCCCCTCACCGTACGGTCGTTGCATGATGGGAGATGGGGAAATTAAATCATACAATTCCCTGGCACACTCTCCAAAATGCATCCTATAGAACACTGACAGGGTGGTTACTCTTCGCCTGTGCTCCAGGCTTTGGAGATCGTTTTGAACTAAATCTGAATCTCTCCACTATGGTCAATATTTTTTTTAAACGTTGCGTTATTTGTCATCTCTTCTGTATAGTACGTGCGTTTACAAACATATAAACTTATATACACAAACTGACATACCCGGAACAACTACCTATAGGTCATACAAATATTTGTTCCGATCGGGAATCGAACCCGCGACACGCAGCGCAGCGGTCGAACGTTAAGGCACTGCACCAATCGTGTCGTCAAATCAAATCATTTAATTTGTTAACACAGGTAAATTAAATAGGTACAAATCTTATAAAGGGTGTATCTGACATCGAAGCACAAACGAGTACCATGGATCCAGTACTTACATGATTCTGAAGCCCCCAGTGGTGGAATTTTTCTAGCGCTTTTTCCTAATTTAATAAAATATATACAATTTTTTTTTTTCACTTCAGACCTTTCATAATTGCTATACCTACTTTTATAACCCAATAAGATTTTAAAGTCAAATTTTGTAATTCGCTAATTACACAAAAAGCGCAATGTGAACAAAACTCGAAAAACTATCCAATCAGCTGATTTAGTAGAGTTCACATCAGGGGTCAATTTCATACCTACAAAAACGCGTGGCGTCACGCTTGCAACATTCAAAGGAAGAGCCGACACTATTTTTTAAACACCCTGATTTCTGTAACCGCTCATTAACGACATTAGTGACTATCATAGTTTTATTAGTGGCATGCGGTCTAGCCTTTTCTCGAAGTTTGCGCTATGATGTCAGATACACCCTGTATAGAACAGCGCGATGTGTTATGCCTGCCGTACAAAAAATGGTGTTTATCTCGCTCGTGGTAATAAAATTTTAACCTCTAAGAGTGTATTTTAAAATCATGCATAATTATTGTCACTAATTAAAATGATAGATAGACCTAAAAGAGGAACTATTTCTTATTAATTAAATGTCAATAAAACTAAGTCAAAATAATAAAAAAAGATGATTTTTTACATCATAGATGATATATTTTTTCCTAATTTATAGACTTTTGGACGCTTTGGGGACTGTCTTATGTAATATTGACTTCCAAAAGTGTTGATTATCAGCCTAATTTGAATAAATGACTTGTGTTGCTACTGTAATAAAGAAGCTGTCATCTGGAACCGTGCCCAGATGGAAGGTAGTGACATCAAGCTTGATGGTAATGGACAAACTTTAATGAAAGCTCAATAGTTTAATGATGCCGACACACGTCCGCTTTTCTAATCGGGATTCCTGATCAGGAATTCAGATTTAGAAAACTAAATGCTCTGCTTACATCCACAATATGGCAAAATAACACACGTTCTGATTTATTCCAAACGGAAAAAAACTTGACGTTCGATCCGATATCGGAAAAAACCTAAAAACTTTCCGAATGTATGCGTTCTCTTACATATTGGTTCTCTTGCCACATACAAAAGGTCTCGAATTAAAACCGCACTATACAATATGTAAAGAAACCCCTGTCCGATCCGTGAAGGTATTGTTAGGTATCGATAACTGATTCTACTACCTAATGCCTACAAAGCCGGGCTAAACTTAAAAAAAAACCCCTTTAGAAAAATAAATATTATTTCGGAAAAAGCGAGGTAATTTAATACATGTGCGGTAGGCAACACGGTAGGCATACATGCGCGGGTGAAGGGGGTCAGCGCACGCGGCGTGTGGTCGCAACACTCATAATAATACCATAGTCTAAAATCATACAGTCGTCCGACGAAGACGTCTAGACAGAGCAATCGTGCGGGGTGTGAGGGACGTCACTATGACGCGTTGTTCCATGTGGCGTTTGTAGGTACCGGTACTCCGTGTATATGGAAGGACGAGAATAATTCTTCTAATTACAATTTAAGTGCCTTCAAGACTAGAGTGAATATTTTTTTTTATAATTGTAAACTAGCGTAAGCAGTGATGCAATCATTGATGGTAAAGCACGCTAGTTTATTAAGCCCATTCACTTAAAAAAACTTAGTTAATAGGAAGGAAGACGGCAGCTGAACGAGGTGGTGCAATGTTAAACCTAACAACACGACCAACGATGCTGCGCCAGAGGGAGATTGATGTGGAGACCCTCCACGACCAAACTCCCGGCACAACAACATTTGACGCCTCGTACTCAAGCAAGCAGACTCGGCAAGACTTTGTCTGGTGGGTGGTAACTTCTGCCGGCAGCCGATGTTATGGCCTACCGAGCAATGGGCAATGGGCTCTTAATAAACTTTCGTGCTTTACCATCATCGATTTGCATCACTACTTACCGTCACTGCTGCTTATCTGCTTACCACATGCGAGATCACGGTCAAGTACTAGTATATATTGATAAATTCCACGTTACTTCCTCATACAATAAATATTATATTTAAGTATTAATAACAATATGGAAAATGTCCCATCCTTTTCTATAACCAGCTCAAGATTGTCTCGTAATGAACTTAGCTTTATTGAGGGAAGACAGAAGCAAAGGTCAGGTTCACTACATACCACAATTCATTACAGTTAAGTTGTTTTTTTTTTTATACAATATGTAAAGAAAACCCTGTCCGACCCATAAGGATAATAAAGGTTAGGTAAACACTTGACCAAATATATTATAAAATTTGAAGTATTCATCATAGTAACAATACTAATGAATTTTGAAATAATCCTTTTTTCCCCGCAATTTAATTCCAACTTCCCCGAAATTTGGTAATTTTAAAAAAAGTGACAACACCGGTATTATTATGAGCGAATAGCGATGCGACCGCGTGCCGCGTGCCCTGCCCCCCGCCGCCCGCGGAAGGGTTGCTTACCGTACATCTCATAAGTTACCTCTTTTTGCGAAATAATATTTATTTTTTTAGGGGGATTTTTTTTAAGTATAGCCCGGCTCTGTATTCATTAGTAGAATCAGTTATCGATACCTAGCAATACCTTCACGGATCGGACAGGGTTTTCTTTACATACTGTATATTATAAACCAGCGCTTGACCGCAATCCCGCCTGATGGTAAGCAGTAATGCGATCGTTGATGGTAAAGCGCACTAGTTTATTAAGAGCCTATTCACTCTAGCCTTGAAGACACTCAAATTGCAGTCCGACGGAAACACCGCCGCCGGCAAGTTGTTCCATCCCTTGATGTACGCGGTATAAAGGAGGAGGCGAAACGCTTGGTCCGGATCGTAGCGGTGTTAACAACGTAAGGGTGGAAACTCACCGTACGACGAGTCGACTATTAAGACTTTATTTAGTACTAGTTTTCCGCACGCGGCTTCGCCCGCGTGGAATTCGGTTATATCGCGGTTTTTAGATTTCCCTCGGCAATATTTTTCAATAAAAGGTAGCCTATGTCCTTTTTCAGGGTCTAAAGATTGTCTGTGCCAAATTTCATCAAAATCGGTCTAGAGGTTCAAGCGGGAAAGCGTAACAGACAGATTGACAGATAGAGTTACTTTCGCATTTATAATATTAGTATGGATAGTATGGATTATTGATACTATAGACGCACCGGTGAATGTTGCCAGTGATGACATACGGAACTGAACCGTGGTCGCTCACAATGGGCCTCATACGAAGGCTGAAGATCACACGAAGGGCGGTGGAAAGAGCTATACTCGGAGTTTCGCTGAGCGATCGAATCAGAAATGAGGAGATCCGCAGAAGAACCAAAACCACCGACATAGTTCTTCGAGTCGCTAAAATTAAGTGGCAGTGGGTGCGGCACATTGCTCGTAGAACCGATAGCCGATGGGGCAGTAAGGTTCTGGAGTGGCGGCATAATAAATAGACATACGAGTCAGAACATTACCGATACTCGAAGTCATGAAGAAGACTGTCGGATTCAAAGAATTTCTTTGTTATTCTTCTCCGTAGGATCAGTAACTGTTGAGAATTCTTCAACCCGGTACATACCTGTAACAAGAGACATATTCTATAAAAACAGTTCGGCAGACATGTATAAAAAACTGATCGACAGAAGTGAAAATTAAAATAGGTTATAGCGGTAACGCAGTATATAGAGTGGTGCTGACAATACGACAATAAATTAAACATCGTGTACCTCAACACATTCTCAGTCTACCCATAAAAAATTATATAAATATATCCATTAGTTTAGTAACAGGAAATTATTTTTCATTTTTCACATTATGTACCTGTTGATAAGGAAGCGCTTACAGGTTAATGACCGCCGCATCCTGAGGTAAGAAACTTTAATAATATTGGCGCGAAAAAGCAAGTCAAAACAGGATCGCGCTGTCGCCGATCGGAGGTCAGTGAACCAATATTTTTATAGGATGTTCTATTCCGTTTGCAATTTTATGCGATTTAGTTTGTTGGAAATTTTCATTTTTTTTTTTATTCTTGATGCTAGGTTTTTTTTTTCTATGGTTTAGGATTATTCCTAAGAACCAGCATTTTTCGTGTTTTCATTTATTGTCGTATTGTTAGCACCACTCTGTATACCATTGTATACACTATAAATACACAGTATACATATTATGTATATCTCTTTGTAGCGATCACGGTGTCGGGTTGGTCATCTCACGCGAATACAATGCTTTCCCTATCCAACAAAAGTTCTTAACGTAGCTAAAGAAGTTTTGATTATAAAAAGTACTGCTTCTTAACCTAATTTGAATAAATGATTGTTGAATAAATGTTTTGATTTTGATTAAATTAATCGTCGGTTTAGTAACGCTGGCTCATCACTATTCCATTGCAAAGTTGCTATACAACCATGCAAGGTTTTTTATAACATCTGCAATAAAATCAGAGATTAATTGCATAAAAACTTATAATAATTCCGGATAGCAAGGAAGAGTCGAGTTTTAACTTAAATTATGTATTTTATGAATACATTTTACTGTAATTTAAATTATATACGATAAGTTACTGAGAAACACAAATATGATGATCAAGGTGTTATTAAGCTTCTTCAGGAAGAAGGTTTCTTTTTATAGAGAAAAGGAATGAGTATTGATCTTTTTTCTTTTCGTATTTTTTTTTGTTATAGAATTATAAACTAGTGCTTGACTGCAATCCTGCCTGATGGTAAGCAGTGATGCAATCATTGATGGTAAAGCGCGCTGGTTTATTAAGAGCATATTCAGTTAAAAAATTGAGCGAATGTTAAACCAAACAACACTACCAATAATTCTGCGCCAGAGGGAGATTGATCTGGAGACCCTCCACGACCAAACTTCCGACACAACAACATTTGGCGCATCGTACCCGGCACACATCGCAACACAACTGTTCAGAACCGTCCTCCGTACGGCTTCACCAGACATCATGCCGGAACACGACGAATCGCTTGGCGGGAACACTTTTTCTGGTGGGTGGTAACTTCTACCGGCAGCCCATGTTATGGCCTACCACCAAGAGAACCGGATTGGACCGGAAGGGCGTGTCAGACTTTTACTGATTAAGACCCACCCTCACTTGTTTGTGCGCCAGGACCACGGTTTCTCTTTTGACCAACCCGCAACCCTGACCCAGCCCTGGTCCTTATCGAGCGGCAAGCTGCCTACTGCTCACCACCCGTAAGCCCGCGTCTACGGTGGCCGGGAGTTCAACGTTGTCTCCCGACCATGGCGTCTTCTGCGGCGGCTAGTGACGTGAGGCCGCTGCGATTCCCGCTCCCTCACGCGCTCCGCTTCCTTCTTTGCCAGTATCACTGCTTCGCAGAAGGAGGTGACGGCCTGCCATCCACTCTCCGGACCAGCCTGGTCTAGGGCCGGACGCGAGAGATCGCCGCCGATCGCCACCATGAAGACACGGCGGTGCTCTACCTAAGCCGGGCAGACCTCCACCGTGTCCTCAGTGCGATCCACACAGTGGTGACACTCTGGCGTTTCCTCCCGCCTTCTGCTGAACAGGAACCTCCCGAAACAGCTGTGCCCGGTGAGGACCTGCGTCAGGCGGAAGGTGAGGGCGCCGTGGCGCCACTCTAACCACTCCTCAAAGAGAGGACTTACCGCCGCTATTGTGGCCTACCCAAGATCAAGCAACCCTAAACTGTCAAATATTCCCAATCAAACTTCGAGCGTTAATGCTTTAGAGATAAAGTTGAAAATCGAATAAAGAAATCTGACAGATTGTAGTAGGTTGATGTGCTGTCGTCTGTACAAAAATAATAACAAAATAAAAACATTTATCGGTAAATATATTAACATATGACATTTTGAGATGATTCTCATTCAGAGCATGTTTCTAAATTAGAAGAGTTTGCAAAATATCGTCATTAACAGTTAAGCAAAATACTTTTTTTATTTTTATTTATTAATAAAGGTACACCAACAGCTTCTGTATAAAAATTAACAAATAGAGTAGATATGAGTAAAAGGCTTATACAGTTGCCAATAACAGGTGAACCAACATTCACCAACATGAGTGATAACTTAAACTAGATAAATGTAAATACTAATATTAACTGGATATAAACTATACAAAGACATTATCAAGGTTAGAGTTGTACTTAAGTAAAAAAAAAAGGAATACAAAGCTAAATTAAATATGAGATCAAAAATTAGAATAAAACTTAAAATACTTAAATATGATAATACGAATAGCTGACGAAACATAATTATTTCTGTACAGAGAATTTTCTAGCTGTTACACTTTCAAAATTGCATAATTTCTGCATCATACGATCAGCGGAGTAGTTTTAAAAATATTACCAGTCTGGTATCAAACTCCCTTTCACAGAATGGGAAGACATCAAAAGGAGGCGTTTTAGTGTTATTTTTTTAATTATAAACTACTAGCTTTACGCCCGCGGCTTCGCCCGCGTGCAATTAGGTTATATCGCGCTTTTTAGATTTCCCTCGGGAACATCAAATTTTTCCGGGATAAAAGGTAGCCTATGTTCTTTCTCAGGATCTAAAGATTGTGCCAAATTTCAACAAAATCGGTTGAAAGGTTTAAGCGGGAAAGCGTAACAGACAGACAGACAGAGTTACTTTCGCATTTATAATATTAGTATGGATATGGATTTATTGCTTGACCTCAATCCCGCCTGATGGTAAGCATTGATGCAATCGTTGATAGTATAACGCGATAGATTATTAAGACCCTCATCGTCATCATCATCTCAGCGTTTACCCCAGTCGCATCCATAGCTTTCAGCTTTGGAGTCTGGGGTCCGCTTTACCAGTCTAATTGCTGATTTTGGCTAAACTTCGATATTTTCCGTGAAGCGACTGCCGTCTGACCTCCACAACCCGAAGGCGATATCTAAGCATTGCAGTAAGACTAATTGTTAGACTTTGAGGGCTCCAACAACCCGTAACGACTGCCATTAGATGTTGGTATGGCAATCGGGACCAACGGCTTAACGTGCTTTCCGAGGCACGACCAGACCAGTGCAAATATTTGCACTGTGCGGGGATCGAACCCGCGCCTCCTTGCGCAACGGCCGCGTTCGCTACCGCTACGCCACGGAGGCTGTCAATTTTAGATTAGATTATTAAGACCCTATTCACTCAAAAAACTGAGTGAATAGGAAGGAAGACAGACTTCAGTTGAGCAAGGTGATGTATAACATTGCATCACATCGTAACCCAGAGGGAGATTGATCTGGAAACCTTCTACGACCAAACTCCCGACACAATAACATTTGGCGCATCGTACCCGGCACACATCGCAACATAACTGCTCAGAGCCATCGTCCGTACGGCTGTCTGGTGAAGCCGTACGGAGGAGGGGTCTGAGTAGTTGTGTCATGTTGGAACACGACGAATCGCTTGGCGGCAAGACTTTGTCTGGTGGGTGGTAACTTCTGCCGGCAGCCGATGTTATGTTGTTGGATTTAACATTACATCACCTCGCTCAACTGCCGTCGTCCTTCCTGTTCATTCAGTTTTTGTGAGTGAATAGGCTCTTAATAAACTAGCGCGCTTTACCGTCAACGATTGCATAACTGTTTACCATCAGGCGGGTTTGCGGTCAAGCACTAGTTTGTGTTTACGTTGTCGTGGTGGCCTAGTGGTTAAAACACTAGCCTCTCAATTATGAGTAATGTAACTTTTCTTTGGACACCAATGACTGAAGGTGAAGGAAAACATCTTGAGGAAACCTGGACTTTATGTCTGAAATCGCCAACCCGCATTGAGCAAGCGTGGCGATTACGTTCATTCCTACTCTGTATGCGAGGAGACCTGTGCCCAGCAGTGGGACGATAAAAAGGTTGATGATGATGATGATGACTAGTTTATGATTATACAATATGTAAAGAAAACCCTGTCCGACCCATAAGGATAATAAAGGTTAGGTAAACACTTGACCGAATATGATATAAAATTTTACATAATCATCATAGTAACAATACTAATGAATTTTGAAATAATCCATTTTTCCCGGGAATTAATTCCAATTTCCCCGAAATTTGGTAATTTAAAAAAATTGACAACACCGGTATTATTATAAGCGAATAGCGATGCGACCACGTCACAGGTGCCGCGTGCCCTGCCCCCCGCCACCCGAGGAACGGGGTTGCTTACCGCACATGTATTAAGTTACCTCTTTTTGCGAAATAATATTTATTTTTTAAGGGGGATTTTTTTTAAGTTTAGCCTGTCTTTGTGGGCATTAGTAGAATCAGTTATCGATACCTAACAATACCTTCACGGATCGGACAGGGTTTTCTTTACATATCCATACTAATATTATAAATGCGAAAGTAACTCTGTCTGTCTGTCGGTCTGTCTGTCTGTCTGTCTGTCTGTCTGTCTGTCTGTTACGCTTTCCCGCTTAAACCTTTCAACCGATTTTGATGAAATTTGGCACAGACAATCTTTAGACCCTGAGAAAGAACATAAGCTACCTTTTATACCGGAAAAATTGATGTTCCCGAGGGAAATCTATAAAGCGCGATATATCCGAACTCCACGCGGGCGAAGCCGCGGGCGGAAAGCTAGTTAATATTATAAATGCGAAAGTAACTCTGTCTGTCTGTCTGTCGATCTGTCTGTCTGTCTGTCTGTCTGTTACGCTTTCCCGCTTAAACCTCTCAACCGATTTTGATGAAATTTGGCACAGACAATCTTTGGACCCTGAGAAAGAACATAGGCTACCTTTTATCCCGGAAAAATATGATGTTCCCGAGGGAAATCTAAAAAGGCGCGATATAACCGAACTCCAGGCGGGCGAAGCCGCGGGCGGAAAGCTAGTAGTATATAAAAAAAAAATAACATAACAAATAAGTTACACAAAACCGCGTTTGAAAACTACGCCCATCAAGTTCACAGTTATCCGTAACTTTCTAAGGCGATAGTTAAGAGACAACGGCACGAATGTGGGTCAGGTGCGCAAGCGCAGCGCCACTTGAAAAAGTCTTTTGTGATGAATGAAAGTGAATGAAAGTGATTATCTATATATTCCTAGAAATACTTTTATAGATTTCTTTGAAGCATAAGTAAATCTATCCATACTAATCCATACTAAGTAAGTACTAAGTAGCTGAAAAGTTGTGTGGAAATCGGTTGTCATGGTACGGGCATGTGTTACGGAGAACTGAGGAGAATGTCGTGAGGAGGGTCTTAATTATGAATGTTGATGGCTATAAGAGTAGGGGAAGACCAAAGAAACGATGGATGGAATGTGTGAAGGATGATATGGCTAAGAAGGGGGTAACTGCCGAGATGGTTTCTGATAGGGATGCATGGAAGAAAAAGACATGTTGCGCCGACCCCAAATAAATTGGGATAAGGGCAGGAGAATGATGACTAATCCATACTAATATTATAAATGCGAAAGTAACTCTGTCTCTCTGTCTGTCTGTCTGTCGGTCTGTATGTCTGTCTGTCTGTCTGTCTGTGTGTCTGTTGCGCTTTCTCGCTTAAACCTCTCAGCCGATTTTGATGAAATTTGGCACAGACAATCTTTAGACACTGAGAAAGAATATAGGCTACCTTTTATCCCGGAAAAATTTGATGTTCCCGAGGGAAATCTAAAAAGCGCGATATAACCGAACTCCATGCGGGCGAAGCCGCGGGCGGAAAGCTAGTATTATAAATGTGAAAGTATTTCCGTCTGGCTGTTTGTCTGTCCGGCTTTCACGCCAAAACTACTGAACCGATTGTAATGAATTTTGGTACACAGATAGTCTAGAGCCTGAAAAAGGACATAGGCTATAAATCATCCCGCTATGACAAATAGGAGCAGAGCAGGAACAAACAATGTTGCGAAAACGGGAGCAGAGTAATTTAAATTTTATACGATAAGTTACTGAGAAACACAAATATGATGATCAACGTGTTGTTATGTTTCTTCAGGAAGAAAGCTTCCTTTTATAGAGAAAAGGAATGAGTACTGATCTTTTTACCTTTCGGTTTTTTTTTATTTATAATTATAAACTAGTGCTTGACTGCAATCCCGCCTGATGGTAAGCAGTGATGCAATCGTTGAGTGTAAAGCGCACTAGTTAAGTAGTTAGTAGGTAGGAATAGGAAGAATGACGGTAGTTGAGCGAGGTGATGCAGTGTTAAACCCAACAACACGACCAACGATGCTGCGCTAGTAGGAGATTGATCTGGAGACCCTCCACGACCAAACTCCCGACACAACAACATTTGGCGCATCGTACCGGCACACATCGCAACACAACTGCTCAAACCCGTCCTCCGTACGGCTTCACCAGATATCATGCCGAAACACGACGAATCGCTTGGCGGCAAGACTTTGTCTGGTGGAATGGTTTTCGTTTCACACTTTTTTGTGTCTACTGCCACAATTATTATGATACTAGCGGCCGCCAGCGACTTCGTTCGCATGCAGTTAGTTATACTCCGCTCCTATTGGTCGCAGCGTGATGTTATGTAGCCTAAAGCCTTCCTGGATTAATGAGCTATCCAACACAAAAATAATTTTTCAAATCGGGCCAGTAGTTCCTGAGATTAGCGCATTCAAACAAACAAACTCTTCAGCTTTTTAAGTTAGTATAGATTACTGCAGTGAACATTTTAGAGGTCATGTACTACACAATGGCGGGAAACGTATCTTATTAACTGCGTCATAATAAAATTAAAAAAACATTCAAAGTAATTAATTCAAATTAGGCTGAGAAACAAAATACAAAATTACGAATACAGTTCCTCCGAACCGCTCGCCCATTACTACTCTTCCTAGTGCTTTCACTGGGAAGAAGAAGTTGTAATGTTATGTACATATTCAGATATACTTACACTTATTATTTATACTCATATTCATACTTATATATGTATCATTCATTTCCACGGTCCATAATATGCTTTCCATTATTATGAGGCTCTGTTTTGATCATATTCCACTACACCAGGACTCATTTTTCTGTTCACAGACTCAGTCCTCAACTTTACGCCTAAGTTTCGGCTACTTAGCGACCCCTTAGCATAGGAAGCCGTACCTATGCAGGACTGTATCACTTTTTCCTATCAAACACTGCACTTTTTAATTTAATACCATTTATATTTACATTGTTACAGAACATTTTCATTATTTTGACATTTTTTGACAACATTGTTGATGATGTATCTATGACAACCTTCTCATCAAAATTCTTGTTGGTCTGCTATTTTTATTTTATAATTGTTATTCGAACTCTTTTATGGTAAAATTATTTACCGTTCCTCGTCCATATTTTCGAATATTTTAAATTTCGACCTCCAACCGTTCTGCGAGGTTTCTTTAGGAATCATCGCAGAGCAGTGGTCAGTCGAGCTCTGGCTTCCAAACAAGCCTCTTAAAAGTAGGTCTCCAGTAAACGTTGCCTCGAGAGCCCTTCTAGGGTTTTTCCTGCTGTGCCAGTCTCTATATAACTGGTGCGCCTGGAGCTGCCTGGCCCTTTGCCGCCGGAGCCTTCGACTGCTGCCGGCCTTGTGACGCCGGGGCAGTCCCTCTTCCGTAGCTGCCGCCGGTCCACCAGGGCCGCTCCTCTGTACCTGCCGCCGGTCCACCAGGGCCGTTCTTCCGTTGCTGCCGCCGGTCCACCAGGGCCGCTCCTCTGTAGCTGCCGCCGGTCTACCAGGGCCGCTCCTCTGTAGCTGCCGCCGGTCCACCAGGGCCGTTCTTCGTGTAGCTGCCGCCGGTCCACCAGGGCCGTTCTTCTGTAGCTGACGACGGTCCACCAGGGCCGCTCCTCCGTAGCTGCCGCCGGTCCACCAGGGCCGCTCCTCTGCAGCTGCCGCCGGTCCACCAGGGCCGCTCGTCCGTTGCTGTCGCCGGTCCACCAGGGCCGCTCGTCCGTTGCTGTCGCCGGTCCACCAGGGCCGCTCGTCCGTTGCTGTCGCCGGTCCACCAGGGCCGCTCGTCCGTTGCTGTCGCCGGTCCGCCAGGGCCGCTCGTCTGTTGCTGTCGCCGGTCCGCCAGGGCCGCTTCTCCGTAACTGCCGCCGGTCCACCAGGGGCCGCCCTTCACCATCACCCATCAATCATTCATCTACATTATTCATTTTTATACTTCCATCTTGTCTTTTCTGTATACTTAATAAATACTGTCTCCCTCTAAAGTCTTTTTCTTGTCGTTACACGACAAAGTGACGGAAGAAACTCCCCAGCAGCACAGCTGTCTGTTCAATAAAAAAAATGTAAGGGTGTCACTACACCTATCGAGCGAACGTCGATCGATGCCATCGATCGATGGTAAAATGGATTAGTCGACGTCGATCGATAGTTTCTACCACACCATCATCATCTCAGCGTTAATCCCAGTCGCATCCGTTTCAATTTTTCAGCTTTGGAGTCTGTGGTCCGCTTTACCAGTCTAACTGCTGATTTTGGCTAAACTTCGATATTTTCCATGAAGAGACTGCCGTCTGACCTCCACCACCCGAAGGCGATATCAGCAGTTAAACCAATGGTTAGACTTTTGAGGGCTCCAACAACCCGTAACGACTGCCAATAGATGCTCGTATGGCAACCGGGACCAACGGCCCAACGTGCCTTCCGAGGCACGATCAGATCAGTGCAAATATTCATATTCACGCACACAAACATTTGCACTGTGCGGGGATCGAATCCGCGCCTCCTTGCGCAACGGCCGCGTTCGCTACCGCTACACCACGGAGGCTAAAACCAACGACCTTTTTAGACAACAGTAAGAAGGTTAATTACACAACTTAATTATCCGAATTTGAAATACAGTTATTTGTTTTTTTAGCCTTAACCACGGGTGACATTTTTCATGCATGGGATTTTGAACCCTCTGGTTAAATAGCGAAAGCTGAAATTACAGCACTGTGTTTTTTATAGCGCTTTTGGATTTTGAATGTTCGCTTTAAAACCGAAAGTTGAAAATACATTATGCGGTATTTTCCTTAATCCTACAGATGCAATGGAGGTTCACAAAATCATAATGTCTCTGAAAAACAGCAAAACATGTGGATATGATGATATTACTACACGGGTTTTAAAAGAATGTGCTATTTGGATATGTAATCCATTAGCGCATGTTATCAACTTATCGTTTCTGGAAGGTAAATTTCCTGAACAGTTAAAAAAGTCCATTGTAAAACCAATTTTTAAAAAGGGAGATAAATCAGACCCGAGCAACTATCGGCCTATATCTATAGTTCCCATTATATCGAAAATTCTGGAAAAGGCAATTCTCATTAGGTTAAATAATTTTCTCTCAACACATAATGTATTACGTGAAGAGCAATTTGGATTTCGCAAGGGAAGTTCAACTGCCTTAGCAATCTTTAACTTAATAAAACTTGTATCACAGAGCATAAACGATGGTAATCCAGCGGTATCTCTTTTTCTTGACATGAGCAGGGCTTTTGATTTTGTAAATCATGCAAAACTTTTACACAAGTTAAATTTTTATGGCATAAGAGGAAAAGCGCATGAATGGATATCCAGCTATTTAAGAAACAGGAAACAGTACACAGAGATATCCAAAGTCATTATGGAAAATAGTAAAAAATATTCTAAAAAAAATTTTAAATCAGTTGAGATATTCAATAGAAGTGGTGTTCCGCAAGGTAGCATTCTCGGCCCTCTGCTTTTTTTGATCTATATCAATGATCTTCCAGAAAGCACCTTGCAGAACTGCATCCTTTTCGCGGATGATACTACTATTGTTATAAAAAGCCAAGATAAAAATGCATACAAATCCGTTACAGAAAAAGCTCTTTTAAGTGTAGATAACTGGATGAAGGATAATAATTTGAATATAAATATAAGTAAAACTAAATTAATTGAATTTCAATCTTACAATGCCAAAAAATTAGATTTAGACATTGCATATAAAGATGAAAAGGTACAATCAATAGATCATTTAAATTTTCTGGGACTTCATGTTGATAAACATCTAAACTGGAAAGTACACATTGAATCCATATGTCAGAAACTGGATAGATTTGTGTTCGCATTAAAAAAACTAAGACAAAATGTTTCTGTAGAAGCGGCTCTATCAGCTTACCATGGCTACGTGTCATCTATACTAAGTTACGGTCTTATAATGTGGGGAAATTCAGTCGACACCGACAGAGTTTTTAAAATACAGAAACGGTGTATCCGAGTTATTAATAAAGCATGGTTCTTAGACGGCTGTAAACCTCTATTTCAAAAATGTAAAATCCTTCCTCTACCTTGTATGTATATAAGAGACATCTGTATTTTTACCAAAAAGTACATGCATTATTTTAAGTTACGCAGTGAGGTCTTGACAAGACAAAAGAGGAGTAAGTTCGAAAACTTATTATATCAACCACCTTGTAGAAAAGATATTTATAAGAAAAATGTATTTAATATGTGTATTTTAATTTATAATAACATTCCAAGTAACTTGAAACTGTTGGAGGGTGGTGTTTTTAAAACGAAATTGGTAGAGTGGCTTCAAAAATATTCTTTTTATAGTATTAAGGAATTTTTGGAACATAAAAATTTAAATCTTTAAGGATAATTTGAATAGATGTAAATTGTAAGTAAAAAGGAATAAATATTGTAAAACATCAAACATTTGCACGCTTGCATGCAAGCAGAGTACTATAACTTTTAGGTTTTAAGAACTTACCTTTATAAAAAAATGTATCTCTAGCAAATAAACGTATGATTATGATTATTATGATTATGATTAGAAAATGATCACATCCTTTTACAGCTAACAGACCGATTTTTTATGGAATTTTGTCAAGTTGTTTAGCACAGAAAAATGGGAAAAACGTTATACAAATGTTTGTGCGACAATTTAGCTTATTATTCTAGTGACAGCAAGCTTTCTTGCTAAGTGTGGGGTTCTAGGTTCGATTCCCAAACGCGAGTCGTGCACGATGTCTTCCCTATCATTATCCGTAAAAAAACTGTTTTTAGTATTTTGTTATAACAGCTAGTGAAATACATGATATGTAAATATTTATCTTTTAATTTTAACTTTTCATTTGTCTTTTAATTTCAACTTGTAATTTTTAATTATTTTTTTTTATCCATACTAATATTATAAATGCGAAAGTAACTCTGTCTGTCTGTCTGTCTGTCTGTCTGTTACGCTTTCCCGCTTAAACCTCTCAACCGATTTTGATGAAATTTGGCACAGACAATCTTTGGACCCTGAGAAAAAACATAGGCTACTTTTTATCCCGGAAAAATTTGATGTTCCCGAGGGAAATTTAAAAAGCGCGATATAACCGAACTCCACGTGGGCGAAGCCGCGGGAGGAAAGCTAGTAAATTATAAACTAGCGCTTGACCGCAATCCTGCCTGATGGTAAGCAGTGACGCAATCGTTGATGGTAAAGCGCACTAGTTTATTAAAGCCTTACAAATTGTTTTTTAATAGTTTCTTTTATATATTACTAGCTTTCCGCCCGCGGCTTCGCCCGCGTAAATTTCGGTTATATCGCGCTTTTTAGATTTCCCTCGGGAACATCAAATTTTTCCGGGATAAAAGGTAGCCTATGTCCTTTCTCAGGGTCTAAAGATTGTGTGCTTTCCGCCCGCGTCTTCGCCCGCGTAGTGTTCGGTTATATCGCGCTTTTTAGATTTCCCTCGGGAACATCAAATTTTTCCGGGATAAAAGGTAGCCTATGTTCTTTCTCAGGGTCTAAAGATTGTCTGTGCCAAATTTCATCAAAATCGGTTGAGAGGTTTAAGCGGGAAAGCGTAACAGACAGACAGACAGACAGACAGACAGAGTTACTTTCGCATTTATAATACACACATCAAAAGTGTCTAGGGATCAACATATATTTTTGCAATAACTTTTCTCCTGATTGATATTAATTAAAATTTTCTTTAAGGATTCATCAAATAAAGTGTTTTCGTTTGTCACAGTAACGATAAACCAAGTCACCTTTGCATTAATAAAGAAATTTGCCATTTTCCTAATAAAGGGATATTTGACATTTGAACCACTAACACAAAAGTTCGAAAAAAAGACTGAAATAACAGTTTTCTCTAAAATTTTATTGGGTAACTTAAACAATTAATAATCCGTGTTTCTACCGCGAACACTAACAACACAAGAACATCGGTTTGGCATACTCAAAATGAGTTCATCCAAATCACGCTGTGGAATGGCCGCCCATGTTCGTTGCAACAACAAAAAAAGGTCTTCTTGCGACTGGATACCCTCCATATTCGGCAGAGCTCTTCTCTGTAGCATATCCCATGCATGCTCAATCGGGTTCAAGTCTGGCGACTGAGCAGGCCAGGGCAGGACATTGATGTTAGCTGCGGCGAGAGTCTGTCTTACAACTCTTGCGGTGTGCGGTCGTGCATTATCATGCATTAACTGAAATAAGGGACCGATTTGCACTTGTAGAGGAACGATGACGTCTGATACAATCGTTTCAGCATAAATTTGAGCGTTGAGGTTGCCTCTGATCCAAATCAACTCAGTTCTTCCGCCGATCCAAATACCCGCCCATACCATGATGGTTCCACCACTATAAGGATGGACTTCCTGGCAGGATTTTAATCGCTGTTGGCGTCCAGGGGTTCTCCAGTGTCGTATACGTCTTGTATCCGGTCTCATACCAAAACGAGACTCATCAGAAAAGCACACGAAACGCCATTGTTCTTCTGCCCAATTTCTGTGTTCAAGAGCCCATTGATATCGAATCCTACGATTGTGCATTGCTATAGGTGGTACCCGTAGCGGTCTTCGGGAATGAAGGTTCACTTCATGCAAGCGGTTTCTGACTGTTTGGTCGCTAATTAAGTTCCCTGAAGAGTGATGAAGCCTCACGGCTAACATCATGGCGGTTATTGTTGGAGCTCTTCGAGTTAAGATTTGAATGTATCGGTCTTGTCTCCGTGTGGTGCAGCGATACCGTCCTCCATGGCGCTCAGCCACGGTACCAGTGCTTCGGTAACGTGTCCAAAGTCGACTGATAACACTCTGACTTGTATTCAGAGCTAAAGCCACAGTACGTTGCCGGGAACCAGCTTCTAAAATTCCCACGGCTCTGAGCATTTCTTCCCTGCTTAAATGACGTCGCCGCTCCATAATAACGTTGGTTTTAATCAGTAGTAGGGAAACAGTAGCACTAATAATGTCTTCAATGCGTTGTATGTTTTTATAGGGAAAATATTGACAGCTGATTTTCATCTTTTACTCGAATTTGATTCACAGTTCCTGATTCAAATTATGAAATGCACCAAAAAGGATCCATATAAATTTATAAAATCATAAATTTATTACAAAGCCACATCTCAATCTCAAGAAATCCGCATAAAAATGCTTGATCCCTAGACACTTTTGATGTGTGTATTAGTATGGATTATTTTTGTCCGCGTCTCGGCAAACGTAGCGTAGGACGCCCTTGGGCGAGATGGAGCGACTACATCAAAAAGGTGGCTGATAGTGGCTGGCGGAGAACTGCTCAGGATCGCGTGCCATTTTTTTTTTTTTTTTTTGGACCAATCACACAGATTGAGCTAGCCCAAAAGTAAGTTCGAGACTTGTGTTATGGGATACTAACTTAACGATACTATATTTATAATAGATACATATATAGATAAACATCCAAGACCCAGGCCAATCAGGAAAAGATCGTTTTTTTTCTATCATGACCTGGCCGGGGATCGAACCCGGGGCCTCCACGTCGCAGGCAGGCGTGTTGACTGCTGCGCCACGGAGGCCGCCATCAAGGAGGCCTATGTCCAGCAGTGGACGAGTAGAGGCTGATGATGATGATGATTTTTATTTTAATTATTGTTTTTCATAAGTTCTTAACTTTTGCTCTTAATATTGGTTACTGTCTAACTTATCTACCTACTTTAGTCTGCCTTATTTGTATTAGTAAGTGTAACATAATTGTCAAGGCAGCAAGATAAGTAGATATGTAAATCAATAATTAATAGGTACGCTGTAATTGTCATGTATATTACATTAGTCCTATAGTAATTAAGATTATTCTAGCATAAGTTTAGTGTGCATGTGTGATGCGTATGTGCTTTAAACAAATAAATAAATATTTCAACTGCCTAACTATCAATCAGGGTTTATGAGATACAGTTTGGGGACTGAAAGAAAGACAGTCTTGGTATTAGGTTCACCTTTTAGGTACGGGACCCTGAACCCCTTGGGCTGGCGACGAGGTCTGTCTGGGTAGGTCGAAGGAACAAGAGATTTGCGCCAAAACTAGCGCTGGGTTTTGTTTTGTATATGGGCGCAGCATGATGCTGAGCGACAGCCGTTTTGCGTGGATACATCGAGGGACTGGAACAATTTCTGGGACTAGAAAAAACGGCGCGCGCCGAATGGGTACGTAAGTGCACGTCGTCGCCCCAGCCTTTTGGATGTCCCCAGGGCTAGGACTAACCTACTAAAGTTTGCCCCTATGTCTCGAGCTATACGTCTGATTAATGTGATTGCGCGTGCGGAAGACTTGTTTGGTCAAAAACTTCCTAAGTTGTTACAAGCAGCACAGAACCTAATAGAACAAGGTATAGATTCGTAGGAAATAATAATTAATGATGTAATCTGACTTTATGTATGTAATGTTTTTGTTTTTTTTGTTTTGTATAATTTGTTCTTACTTATAGCACTGAATTGGAATGCTCTGTAATAGTGCTATAATTGTATTTTTCTAAATAAATAAATAAATAAATTTGCCAGCGACGGTGTTTCCATCACATTACAATTTGAGTGTCTTCAAGGCTAGAGTGAATAGGCTCTTAATAAACTAGCGCTCTTTACCATCAACGATTGCATCACTGCTTACAGTAAGGTGGGATTGCGGTGAAGCACTAGTTAAAAATTATAAAAAAAAGTGCAAACAATGTGATCACGTACACTTTTAGAGTAGGTCGTGGCTGTTTATATTCTTGATTGCTATCAAAATAATTTAACCCCGTTAGTTCATGACTTGAGTTGTAGACATTTAAGACATTCAGAGACTTTCTTTGAGGTAATATTTACAATGTAACCTCGATTCCATTGGTCTAAGCACTAGATTCAGCTCGCTTTATTAAGAGCCTATTCACTCTAGCCTTGAAGACACTTAAATTGTAGTCCGCCGCAGGAAATATCGCCGCTGGCAAATTGTTCCCATAGGCTCTTAATAAACCAGCGCGCTTTACCATCACCGATTGCATCAATGCTTACCATCAGGCGGAATTGCAGTCAAGAAATAGCTTATAATTATAAAAAAAGTAAAATGGTTAGTCAAAAATACGTCATTGTCGCCTCGGAAGCTATTGAAATGATTGCGAATAGCAAATATGCAAGAGAGACGTCGCATACATTTGCCAATATAACTTTAAAAAATGTTTAATGAAAGTTTGCGACATTCATAAATATTATGACAGACGATGACCCAGATGACTCAGTAACTGCATGTCGGCTTCTGAGCTCAGGGTCACGAGTTCCATTCCCGTTTACGAACGATTTATGTTTCTGTTAAATTTTATTACTTCATTCAAGACACGGCTGTGTCATTCGAGCATCTTTGGTAGTCGTTATGGATCCTCAGAGGCCCGAAGTCTGACCATCAATCTTACCAAGGGGTATTGTTATCCAGAACCTTGGTTGTGGAGGTCAGATGCAATTGTTACATGTCAAAAAACCGTTTATTTGCGCTAAACATGATGCAAAAGTTTACAAAAACACAAATAAATAACAAATAATTCTTTTATTTTTATAGTCAATTACGGTACAACACAAATTACATGGCTAATCCATACTAATATTATAAATGCGAAAGTAACTCTGTCTGTCTGTCTGTTACGCTTTCCTGCTTAAACCTCTCAACCGATTTTGATGAAATTTGGCACAGACAATCTTTAGACCCTGAGAAAGAACATAGGCTACCTTTTATCCCGGAAAAAATTGATGTTCCTGAGGGAAATCTAAAAAGCGCGATATAACCGAACTCCACGCGGGCGGAAAGCTAGTATTTACATAATTTAAAAAGTTTAGAAACAAAATAATATTATGTATAAGTCTATAAAAGAGGAATGGAAATAATTAGAAAGCATCAAAAAGTCCATCCGCATCGCTATCAACAATAAACGTGCCCAAAAGGCTGGCAGCATTACCACGGTCTTCTTCTTCTTCAGCCCATAGAAGTCCACTACTGGACAAAGGCCTCCCCCAAGGCTTTCCACAATGACCGGTCTTGTGCTGCCCGCATCCATCGGCTTCCCGCTACCTTCACCAGGTCATCGGTCCACCTTGTTGGGGGCTCCAGAAGCTTACTGCACCATCGGCCATCGGTTCTACGAGCAATGTGCCCCGCCCACTGCCACTTAATTTTAGCGACTCGCAGAGCTATGTCGGTGACTTTGGTTCTTCTGAAGATCTCCTCATTTCTGATTCGATCACGCAGAGAAACTCCGAGCATAGCTCTTTCCATTGCCCTTTGTGTGACTCTGAGCCTTCGTATGAGGCCCATTGTGAGCGGCCGCTTGCCACATTGTATAGTTACAAATACTTGAGGGAACATGCGTCACATTCACGCAAAGCTGCTAATTCTGCTGCATTCTTTTTTTTTTTTTTTAATTATAAACTAGCGCTTGACCGCAATCCCGCCTGATGGTAATCGTTGATGGTAAAGCGCACTAGTTTATTAAGAGCCTATTCATTCTAGCCTTGAAGACACTCAAATTGTAGTCTGATGGAAACACTGCCGCTGGCAAATTGTTCCAGTGCCTCGATGGACGCGGTATAAAGGAGGAGGCGAAACGCTTCGTCCTAATCGTAGTGGTGTCAACAACGTAAGGGTGGAAACTCGCCGTACGACGGGTCGTCCGATGGTGGATCGGAGATGGGGGAATTAAATCATGCAATTAAAAATAAAGATTCTTTCAATCTAACCGAATTTGAAGCCATTCGGTTAGATTGAAAATCGACTTCAACATGGTTGGGAAAATTCAGGTGATCGAGCAGTGGTAGCCTAGTGAGCAATGGTCGCCAAGGTATCGACTTTCAAGTTGAAGGTCGTAGGTTCCGAACGGCTTTTGACTCTATCGAGACCTGGGCTGTTCTGGAATCTTTGCAGCGATGCCAAGTCGATTGGCGATATGTCCAAGTGATGAGATGTCTCTACAATGCCTCCACAATGTCCGTCCAAGTCCAGAACCAGCAGACTAAAGATGTCCCCCTTAAGCGAGGAGTGAGACAAGGGGACGTTATTTCCCCCAAATTGTTCTCCAATGCCCTCGAGGATATGTTTAAGACGCTGGATTGGCAGGGTCGGGGCATTAACATCAATGGCGAGTACATCTCACACTTGCGATTTGCGGACGATATCGTCATCATGGCGGAAACGCAGCAAGAGCTAGAACAAATGCTGGCCAACTTAGCTGACTCCTCCCAACGCGTCGGTCTCCGGATGAACTTAGACAAGACCAAAATTATGTTCAATGAACGGGTCACTCCGGGACCGGTTGCCGTAAATGGAATGCCGCTCGAAGTTGTTTCAGAGTATGCATCAGGCGCTTTACTTTGTGTAAATTATTTCACCACTGCTCTCAAAACGGTGAAGGTAAACATCACGAGGAAACCGGCGTATCCTAGAGGTGAAACTTCTAAGACATGTGACATCTACCAACCCTGGGCCAGCGTGGTAGATTACGGTCTACTCCCTCTCATCGAGAGGAGGTCTGTGTCCCGACAATGGAAACAACAGGCGGATTATGTATGTATACAGGATAAAATTTTATCCAGTGCGCAAACTTTGTCAACTTATAGCTAAATAAGTTTTATAGATAAAAATATTATTACTTTGGTATGTTTTAGTACAAAAAAAAAATAGTTATTGATAACGAAAGATGTTTATTATGAAATCGATGTTATGGTCACCGCACGCGGCCCCATTCATGGTTGGCGGAGTGGGGACGGCGGGAACATCACAGGACCCCCGCGCGCCCGCGATGCCCGCATATTCACTACGCGGCCATATGCTAATACTACGATATTGATATGAATAATTGGTGTCTCTCATTTGCTGATTTTAAGGCGGACAAAAACATGTTTTCATTTTTTAAACTAATAATGCAGATTTGTTCTGTTATTGATTCTGAGCCACCCATTTGTTTTTGCGCACTCGAAAAAAGGTTTCCCTGTATATGGCCTACTCATCATCATCAGCTGATGATGCATGTTAGGGTTTGACCTAACCAACAATTATTATATACTAGCTGTGCCCCGCGGTTTCACCCGCGTAAGCTTTGAACCGAAAGAGCTCAGTTGATATAAAATAAGCGCCTGTTAAAATAATGGGAGCAATATGTATGTCTGCGTTTGCTTCCATTTTCGCAACATTTTTTGTTCCTGCTCTGCTCCTATTGGTCATAGCGGGATGTTTTATAGCCTATGTCCTTTCTCAGGCTCTAGACTATCTGTGTACCAAATTTCATTACAATCGGTTCAGTAGTTTTGGCGTGAAAGCCGGACAGACAGACAGAGATACTTTCGCATTTATAACATTAGTATGGATTAAAGTAAAAATAACAAGCTATTTACTTTAAATTTAAATTAAGTTTTAAAATGCGTCATTATAGGTAAGTACTTACATAATAAAAATATTATCGCAAGTGTTTTAAAAATAAACTGAGCAATACATTCTAAAAATACTCGATTATATTCAATACTTTGAGACTAAGATTTAACGAAAAAGTGCTTAAAGTGCAGCTTAATTTACTATTTTTACTATTAATTACTATTTTACTTTTAGCTTTTTTTTCAGCTTAATTTACTATTTTATTTTTAGCTTAATTTTGATTTTTTTGTTTCCGTCACATAACAATTTGTGTGTCTTCAAGGCTAGAGTGAATAGGCTCTTAATAAACTAGCGCGCTTTACCATCAACGATCGCATCACTGCTTACCATCAGGCGGGATTGCGGTCAAGCGCTGGTTTATAAGTTATAAAAAAAAGAGTCTTGATTTTGAAATTATAAGGAAAAGTAGTGAGATTATGCGAACATTGCGCTGTCCCACATAACTTTTAAATCGATACATATTTATATAACTCAGCCCCGAACTGTAACGACATTCCGAAAAACCGGATATTAAAAAAAAATAACAAATAAATTACACAACCAACGAGTTTTCTAGGTAAACCGACCTTGAGTTCAACTCATGACCTAATTTAGGGTCAAAGTTTTTGTGTTTTAAAATAATTATAAACTAGCGCTTGATTGCATTCCCGCCTGAAGGTGATGCAATCGTTGATGGTAAAGCGCGCTAGTTTATTATGCACTTAAAAACTTAGTGAATAGGAAGGAAGACGGCAGTTGAGCGAGGTGATGCAATGATAAACCCAACAATACGACCAACGATGCTGCGTCAGAGGGAGATTGATCTGGAGGCCCTGCACGACCAAACTCCCGACACAACAACATTACGAGACCTCCTTACGAGAGAAAGATGCATCGCTTCGTTGGACAAAAACACAATCTGTGGTAACAGACTAAGCCCTAATTAACACATCGTAAAACACGGTTTACTAAGCTTATTTTATGACAGCCTCCGTGGCGTAGCGGTAGCGGACGCGACCGCTGCACAAGGTGGCGCGGGTTCGATCCCCGCACAGTGCAAATATTTGTATGCATGAATATGAATATTTGCACTGGTCTGGTCGTGCCTCGGAAAGCACGTTAAGCCGTTGGTCCCGGTTGCCATACGAACATCTAGTGGCAGTCGTTACGGGTAGTTGGAGCCCTCAAAAGTCCAACAATTGGTCTAACTGCAATGCTTCGATGTCGCCTTCGGGTTGTGGAGGTCAGACGGCAGTCGCTTCACGGAAAATGTCGAAGTTTAGCCATATCAGCAGTTGGACTGGTAAAGCGGACCCCAGACTCCAAAGCTGACAAGACTTCGGATGCGACTGGGATTAACGCTGGGATGATGATGACGAAGCTTATTTTATAAGTAGGAGTGCGAAGCGATTTCACCCTTATTAGTTTCGAAAACGGATGCAGAATTTCGCTGTTTCATTAGAGGAAACTTAATGGTGCTTTCTCTATACAAACGTATTCCACTGTGTTCTTCGTGGTTAGAGCCATCATTTTTTTCTACAATTTTTCACCGTCATTATACGTGCCCCTATCATTTGATTTATTCCGAAACTTATTTAATAAATCACAAAAAATAACCCATTTTTACCGTGATGTTCAGATGACTATTAGACAAACGTGATAAGTTTTTGACAAAAAAGAAAATAATAGAAGCATAGGTATACTTTTCCTCTAAACATTGATATAAAAATAATGGGGAAGAAAACTGACAAATCTCGCCACTAGAGGCGCTGATATCGTTTGACCCAAATAAACTGTCAAAACCCATTGTAATTTGTTCAAGTTTACGTTGTTTATAAAAATGTAAAAAATATTCCGCGTTGTGTAGCAATTTGTTGCAATAATAATGGAAATCACTTTTACCCTAAAGATATGCATTTCAATTTAGAACAGAATATAAATAGATTTCAATAAAGATTATGTTGATATCTCTAGAGCTTTCTGGGGGCGATAAATCAATTTTTTCTCTTGAATTTCTTGTTCTTGAGGAATCTCGAAGTTAATTCCGGTCATACGATTCAAGTCTGGATACCTAATAATTTTAGATTAATAGGGTTGATACTTTTAAAATATGGCAATAATAAATACTAATATATACTTAAATATAACTAAAGAAACTTTAAACCTAATACAAAATTAATGTAACTTAAAACACTAACAAGTCTGCATTCAGTTTAAAGTCTGGGCATTATTATTTGCCTGGTAATTAGATCAGCTTTTCGTCCTTTTACTGAAGCTCCTCTAGACTTTTACCTCCTTTTTTAACTTGAAACAGTCCATGTACAATACATTGCTCTGCTTTACCTAAAAAAAACTCGTCAAACACAAAAAAAAACCTCAACATAAAACGTGATACGGCTGACAGCTAATTGTTATGAGTCAAACGCCATCAGCGACATCTGCAAATAGCTTTGCGTTTTCTTCCCCATTGAGTTCTGTCGTGTTTTAAAAAAGAAAACAGCGGAATACGAAACGTCTTTTGGTCAACCTTTTTGTTGCTAAAATCAGCCTGAGCTGCAACTACTTATCCTTTTCACACTTTACTGGGAGAGGTTGGAAGCAGCGCGCGGCAATTGTTTCTTCATATATAACTCGCGCAGATAAAGAAAAGATCTGAAAATGGCGGCGGATACTTATAGTACGGTTGACAAAACATGCCATTGTTTAATCACAAACCAAATGTTAAGATAGTAAAATGTCAAATTTACGTTGTAAATACTGTTATTTACAACGTAACTTTGACATTTCACTTGTTTGTTGATAAGTTTGTTTTTACTGTTGTTTTTCTTGAGTTTTATTGTTCAAACTTAACAAAAACAATAATATCAACAAAAACAACAAAATAACAGAGACTTTAACGGAACGAAATTAACGATAACTCGGAGTGCAATGAGTGCATCAAAGTAGCTTGGAAAGCGAATCCTGAATTCCTGATCGATGATTTTTTTTGCAGCGCTTACTTCACTGTGTGAGTATAGACAGCGAGAGAGAGTGAGTGAGGACGCATGCGAGCGGACGCCATTTACAGATCTTTTCTTTATCTGCGCGAGTTATACCTATTTTCCAAATTCCTTGGCACCAGAGTCTCCTCTTAATTCTAAGAAAAAAAAAACTAATTAGAATCAATTATTCTTTACTAATATTTTTGATTTTCGAAAGTGCTTTTTATCTGCTTATTTGAAATATGTACGATAGTACATGCATTGAGTTTGAAGCAAAAAGGTTTATCAAACCTCACTAACGGTACCCAAGAAATCTTTTTGACACGCAATTATAAAAATGAAGCTTGAACATACATTTCAAGTGAGTGGAAAGTTTAAAAGATTGCACTCCAGAGAGAGACTTTCTAACGAGCGCTGATAACCGAACCGCAAACATATTTGTCATTATTATAAATAGGTATATTTGTTGGAATGTCTTTTTAAAAACGTACGGACGACAGCTGCAAGTCAAGCTACCGAAAACTGCCAAATATTGCCAATTAATCTTGAGTCTTAATGCTATAGAGATAAAGTTGAAAATATAATTATGAAACTTAACTGATTACTTTAGCTCGATGTGCTGTTGTCTGTACGTTGAAAACTATACTTAATACATAAAGCTGAAGAGTTTGTTTGTATGTTTGTTTGTTTGAACGCGCTAATCTCAGGAACTACTAGTCCGATTTGAAAAATTCTTTTTGCGTTGGATAGCCCATTAATCCAGGAAGGCTTTAGGCTATATAACATCCCGCTATAACCAATAGGAGCAGAGCAGTAACAAAAAATGTTGCGAAAGCTGAAGTCAAAGCGGAGCATAACTAACTCTACGCGAACGAAGTCGCTGGCGGAGGCTAGTTATTCATAAAAATTGGGACAGTTTCAAAGCGAATTGGTAATTTTTAAGGTCTGTAAAACAAGTAGGCATAGTCTTGACATCATCATGGTCAGATCATGTCCAAGTTTATAGGTTGGCAGCGGTTGAGCTAATAACTGATGCGCTGAGCGTCGCGGTTTCGATTCCCGCACCGATACATATTTTTTTTTTCCTTAATGAATTACTATTAATTTCTTAGTAGAATATTAAGTTTAATTTTTTATTATAATAAGTTTAGTCAAAAATAATAGCGCATCAGGAACTCCCGCACAGTTGCAGTCTTCGTGTCCGTGACATAGCAGACAATCTGCAGGAGGTCGCATTGACGGGGGGCCTCCCCGTACCGCGTCATCCAGTGCGTGGTCGCCACTCGAGAACTCGTCGGCCCCATCAGCCATCGGTCCTACGAGCAATGTGCCCGCAATTCTTTGAGCTATGTCGGTTACTCTCGTTCTTCTGCGGATCTACTCATTCCCGATTTAATCACGCAGTGAAACTCCAAGCATAGCTCTCCATTGCCCTTGGAACTATGAGCTTTATTGTAAGGTCCATTGTTAGCGACCACGTCTCAATTCCATAAGTCATCACTGGCAACACACACTGGTCGAAGACTTTTGTCTTGAGACACTGCAATATTTCGGATGAGAAGATTCTACGTAGTTTCCCGAAAGCAGCGGAGTTGGATTCGACGATTGACCTCTTTCTCGAAATTGGACCTAGTTAGCAGGTACTTTATAATTAATGGTTTGATTTGATTTGGTTGGTTAAGAATGGGCGCAAACTCAACAGCTCATGTCTAACGGGTATTATTTTGTAACTATGTACTACAAATTGAAGCTTGGTACATTAAACTTTTTTATTATTATGGTTTGAGCAACTAATCTCGTTCTTTACGCTTGTATTGCATAAAGGTAAGCAGTAATAATAATTAATTTATTCAGATTACATCCAAATTTGTTAGTATAATTTTGAGCTTAAAAACTATTGTTAGTATTTAATAAGTGGCGGGTCGACTGGAGTCCTCGATGATGATGGAAAATCGCTACAAGACTACCTGCAGTCTTATCCAAGAAGTCAGCATCGGTGGGCTCCATCGGTCAACCAGTCGCGCATACAGCGTAAGATAACCACAAAGCCGACTGTACCACCCGCTGCAAACATTGCCGAGGCGCTGCAGTAGCGCGGCAGTCCCATTAGCAAAGAGTGAAAAGGAAGGAAGACGGCAGTTGAGCGAGGTGATGCAATGTTAAACATAACAGCACAACCAACGATGCTGAGCCAAACTCCTGGCACAACAACATTTGGTGCATCGTACCCAGCACACGTCGCAACACAACTGCTCATACCCGTCCTACGTACGGCTTCACCAGTAATCATCAACACGACACGACGATCAATCAGAACACGACGAATCGCTTGGCGGCAAAACTTTGTCTGGTGGGTGGTAACTTCTACCGGCATCTAATGTTATGGCCTACCACCGAGAAAGATACCTGCTTACCATCAGGCAGGATTGCGGTCAAGCGCTAGTTTAATATATATATAAAAAAAAAAAGATATAAACAAACATTTTTTATTCAATTTAAAAAATTATGAAAAAAATACAGTATTCGTTGGGGGAACATGCGTCATATCCAAGCAAAACTCCTGTCGCTCAGCATTATGCTGGAACCCTATACAAAACAGAGCCTAGTGCTGGTTTTCGCGCAAATCTCTTGCGGCACAAATCGCAACACAGCTGCTTAGACCCGTCCACCGTACGGCTTCACCAGACATTATGCCGGGACACGTTGGCTTGTAAAAGTGTTTATACAAAACTTCTTCAGACAGCCTCCTTGGCGTAGCGGTAGCGAACGCGGCCGTTGCGCAAGGAGGCGCGGTTTCGATCCCCGCACAGTGCAAATATTTGTATGATCCTCGGAAAGGACGTTAAGCCGTTGGTCCCGGTTACCATACGAACATCTAGAGGCAGTCGTTACGGGTTGTTGGAGCCCTCAAAAGTCTAACAATTGGTCCAACTGCAATGCTTAAGTAGATATCGTCTTCGGGTTGTGGAGGTCAGACGGCAGTCGCTTCACAGAAAATATCTACCTGACTGGTAAAGCGGACCCCAGACTCCAAAGCTGAAAGGCTACGGATGCGACTGGGATTAACGCTGAGATGATGATGACAAAATTTCTTACAGGAAATAATTTAATACTTTTGTGTGTCTCCTTTGTCGACTTCATCTTCCGTTCATGACCCACGAAAACAAATATAAACGTAACGATATGTATATAATTATCTTTCAACACGACTGGTTCAAAGCCTATTCGTTTGCCTAACGCTTCGGTAAAATGTGTGTCTGTGTGTCACAGGCTTACGTAACGAAACTACTGTTACATAAGACTAGCGTTGATCTTATAGTGCAATAGTTATGCTTATGACTATGTAAAATACATATGTATACAACATGTAAAGAGAACCCTGTCCGATCCGTGAAGGTATTGTTAGGTATCGATAACTGATTCTAATAATGCCTACAAAGCCGGGCTAAACTTAAAAAAAAATCCTTTAATAAATTATTTCGCAAAAGAAGGTAAATTAGTACATATGCGGTAGGCAATACATGCGCGGGCGAAAGGGGGCAGGGCACGTGGTCGCGTCGTTATTCGCTCATAATAATACCGTCAAAAATGTTTTTGTCACTTATTTCCAAATTTTGGGGAAGTTGAAGAGGAAGTTCAAAATTCATTAGTATTGTTACTATGATGATTATGTAAAATTTCATATTTTATTTGGTCATGTGTTTATCTAATCATTATTAACCTTATGGGTTGGACGGGGTTTTCTTTACATAACGTATACCTACAGGTAAAGTCTAAAAACGCCGAATTCAACCATATTGTACTAATTTAGCGGCGTAGGGAGGCTCCCAACAAGGTGGACTGATGACCTGGTGAAGCCGATGGATGCGGGCAGCACAAGACCGGTCACCGTGGAAAGCCTTGGGGAAGGCCTTTGTCCAGCTGTGGACATCTCTATAGGCTGAAGAAGAAAAAGAAGATACTAATTTAATTTTGACGACACGGTTAGTGCAGTGACTGAGTGTCCGACCGCAGAGCCGCATGTCGCGGATACGATTCCCGCACGGAACAAATTTTTGTATGGCCTACATGTAGTTGGTCCGGGTCTGTCTGTTTGTGTATGTAAGTTTATATGTTTGTAAACGGACCCACGGTACAGGAGAAATTCTTAGTATGGGTAAGTTTTTTTTTAAAGAAAAAATACTGTCTCACAGGTCGATCTATCAGGTTAAGCTATGCTTGCTGAGGTTAGTCTGAAGATGGGTGACAATCTTTACATACCGGGACTAGGAAAAGACGTTAAGCTGTTGGTCCTGACTGTCATTTGTAGATCTCTGACAGTCGTTACAGGCCATCAGAAGTCTGATCACCAGTGTTACCAAGGGCTGTCGTATTATCAGTAACTGGGTTGTAGAGGTCAGATAGGTAGTCGCTCCATGTAAAATACTGGTATTTAGCTGAATCCGGTCAGACCGGAAGCTGACCGCAACATAGTAAGGGTCCAACATCTTCTGAACCGGTCAGACTGGAAACTGACCTCAACATAGTTAGGGTCCAACATCTTCTGAATCTGGTCACACTGGAAGCTGACCTCAACATAGTTAGGTCCAACATCTTCTGAATCCGGTCAGACTGGAAGCTGACCTCGACATAGTTAGGGTCCAACACCTTCACAGCTTGGGTAGGCCCCCGAGAAGGTGGATCGACGACCTCGTGAAGGTAGCGGGAAACCGCTGCATGCGGGAGGCGCAGGACCGGTCGACGTGGAGATCCTTGGGGGAGGCCTATGTCCAGGAGTTGACGTCTTTCGGCTGAAATGATGATGATGATGACGATCTTCGAACACCTAATAGAGAAGCATCAAACCTCCCTGAAGGTAGGTTCTTCTCCAAAGACGCAGCCATCGTGACATATGTACAAATATAGTAAAATGTTGTGTCAAATTATTTGAATAAACATTATACATAATAGACGGACATGCAGGCTGTGTGTCCAATTAAATTACACACTATTTGCTTTCATTTTGTAATAAATAGCATCATTATCAACCTTTCTATCGTCCCACTACTGGGCACAGGTCTCCTCTCATACAGAGAAGGATTGAGCGTAATCACCACGCTTGCTCAATGCGGGTTGACGATTTCAGACTTAAAGTTCAGGTTTCCTCAAGATGTTTTCCTTCACCTTTTAATCAGACATTGGTGTTCAAGATATACTTAGAATATACATTTAACTTAGAAAAGTTACATTGGTACTTGCCTGATTCGGAATCGAACCAGCACACAAATACTTGAGAGGCTGGTGTTTTAACCACTAGGCCACCACGACATATACAAATAGCATAAAAAGTAAAAATGCAGTCATAGGTCAAGAGTTCGAACCCAAACAGGGATTGTTCTAAAAAGATTCCGTGGCCCTGGCGCACAGGCAAGCGAAGGAACACGGGTGGGTTTTAGTCAGTAAAAGTCTGACACGCCGTTCAGATCCGTCTAGAGTGGGACAGGTCATTTGATGATTTCCCATCCTCAAAAAAGGCACCTTTCTTTGAATCTTTTGTTAAAATAATTATAAACTAGTGCTTGACTGCAATCCCGCCTGATGGTAAGCAGTGATGCAATCGTTGATGGTAAAGCGCGCTAGTTCATTAAGAACCTATTCACTCAAAAAACTGAGTGAATAGGAAGGAAGAAGGCTGTTGAGCGAGGTGATGCAATGTTGAACCCAACAACACGACCAATGATGCTGCGCCAGAGGGAGATTGATCTGGAGCCCCTCCAGGACCAAACTCCCGACACAACAACATTTGGCGCATCGTCCCCGGCATATAGCGCAACACAAATGCTCAGACTCGTTCTCCGTACGGTTTCACCAGATAACACCGGAACCCGACAAATCGCTTGGAGGTAGACTTTGTCTGGCGGGTGGTAACTTCCTCAAAGGAAAACATCTTGAGGAAACCGGCATGTCATAGAACCAACAATTCGAAGACACCTGACGATCTATCGATCAACCACACTGGGCTTATTTGGTGGTTTACGGCACATTCCATCTCAAAAAGAGATGTGCTTGTATTCCAGCTGTGGAAGCATTATGAACTGATCATGCTAGGCAGAGAAACCTACGATTTCTAAAGGTCGAAAGTAGATTGCAAGTAACCGATACACCCAAGTAACTTGACACACAAGCTATAAGTTGCCAACTGACCCGTCATATAATTATTTTCTCTTATAAAGAAATCCGCCTACCACGTCAAAGCCTTTTCATTTTATGACATTCACAAATAAAGTGATTTTCTATTGGTAAAACAATCCTGGAGCCCAGGAGGAGTTGCAAAGTCAAGCCAAGGTGGCTGCCAGGAAACTTGGCGTTATTGCAAAGGTCCGGCGGTACTTCACACCAGGACAGCTTCTAATGTTATACAAAGCACAGGTCCGTTCATATGTGAAGCACTGCAGCCACATTTGAGCTGGTGCTGCAAAGTGCCACCTGGCTATTTTACTAATTGGCGAAACCCAGATTTAGCTCAAAACGGTCTCCAAAGCCTAGAGCACAGGCGAAGAGTAGCCAGTCTGTAGGTGTTCTTTGCATAACTTAATTCCTCCATCTCCATTCCATTGCCGGACGACCCGTCGTACGGCGAGTTTCCACCCTTACGTTGTTGACACCACTACGATCCGGACGAAGCGTTTCGCCTCGTCTTTTCTACCGGGTATTTCTGTAATTTAAGTTTCGTCAAGGCAAGTGAATCGGCTCTTAATAAACTAGTGCGCTTTACCATCATCGATTGTGTCACTGCCTACCATCAAGTGGGATTGCGGTCAAGCGCTAGTTTATAATTTATAAAAAAAAGTACCCTGATGCATTCATAATAATAAAAAGACCTAATGTGTGTAAGGTTGTGGGAGGTTAATCATTGGATGTACTGAACAGATTATGATTTTTTTATCAGTCTTGGGTGAGGTTCTGTAATACGGACTTAAGTGTCGCCTAGCCCAAATGTGGCTGCAGTACTCCACACACGAACGGTCCTGTGCTTTGTACAACGTTAGAAGCTGCCCTGGTGTGAAGTACTGCCGGACCTTTGCGATAACGCCAAGTTTCCTGGCAGCCACAGTACTCTTTTACAATTATAGTAATCAAAGTCGTCAAGGCTTCCATTTTTCTAGGTTGTGACCAAGACCTCATAAGCAGACCTTGTTAGTACGTATTAGTGTTTTATTACAAATTCATGTCGATCTCTTAAGATAAAATCATTTTATAACTCATCAAAGTGCATCTTCTGAGGAAAATCTTTTAAATTTGATCATTTTTTAATGAAGTGTTAGTTTTGCGATGGAATTACTACTAATGATGCTCTTACAAAGTATGTTTAATTATAAATAAGGTTGTAATAAGGTATTATGTAAAGTACTAATAAGGTATTACGTAAGTGACTAGTCGTGGTAGCCTAGTGGTTAAAACATCAGCCTCTCGAGTATGAGTGCGCGGGTTCGATTCCAGGTCAGGCAAGTACCAATGTAACTTTTCTAAAGTTATATGTAATTTCTAAGTATATCTTGGACACCAATGACTGAAGGTGAAGGAAAACATCTTGAGGAAACCTGGACCTTTAAGTCTGAAATCGCCAACCCGCATTGAGCAAGCGTGGTGATTACGCTCAATCCTTCTTTGTATGAGAGGAGACCTGTGCCCAGCAGTGGGACGATAAAAAGGTTTTTTTTTTTTTACAAATTATAAACCAGCGCTTGATCGCAATCCTGCCTGATGGTAAGCAGTGACGCAATTGTTGATGGTAAAGCGCACTAGTTTATTAGAGCCTATTCACTCTAGCCTTGAAGACACTCAAATTGTAGTCCGACGGAAACACCGCCGCGGGCAAATTGTTCCAGTCCCTCGATGTACGCGGTATAAAGGAGGAGGCGAAGCGCTTCGTCAGGATCGTAGTGGTGTTAACAACGTAAGGGTCGATGATGATGAAGATGATGATGATTATGTAAAGGTTATTTCGTCGTTACATCATCTGACGTGTTCTGTTAATTAATATACTTCTTTGCCGCTATAACAAAAAAAAACATATTTATACAAAGTTATTTTTTAAGTAAAGAATCTATGTACAAAATATCAAAAGGATATCATGAAAAAAAACCCACTAAGTTATAAGCTTAATATCTTACTTGGTTGTCCCAATTAAAATATGGTCAACGCATCACTCGCCCTGCGGGCCTGTCTCACGTGTCTACTCCTATGATCTTACGTCAGCTGCGTAGCGCGCTCGGTAACCACACTGCAACAATTTCTAAATGTATTTGGAATAAAAATATAACATGGTGTAAACTGTATTCAGGTTTCATATAATTAACTTTGTATTATACAACGTGTAACATAAAGGGTATATACATAATAAAGGCATGGCATCTTTACATGATATCAAACGATATTGGAAGGGTTTTTTAATCCTATCTCTTTATGTTAGGAAGTTATGAGGAAAACACCGCCTGTGATAGGCTACTATCATACTAGTCGCACAGAGATATTGAAGACATTTATCGGATTTTAGCAAGTAACGTGACATGTACCTAGTAGTTATTAACGTATGTAGTGTGCTGCCACGTTTGTTATGATTTTATTTTAAGAAACACACTAAACCGAAAATTTGGTACCAATTTTTTGAGTATTTTATTTCGAGTTGAAACTAGGGTTGTAACGGAGCTTCGCCTCCGCTTCCGTTACTGCGGAAGTTCCGCAAGAAATCGTATCTTCGCTTCCGCCTCCGCTATAACTCCGCACAATTTTTTGCGGAGTTATAACGGATGTTTATTTACGTATTTATAAAATAAATAACGCATAAGCAGCGACGCTCGACAACCGTCCGGCCGCGTTTGAGAGCGAAATGGTCAAGAATCAACTAGTGCGAGGCGGGAATGCGGCAAACACAATTTGTTTCTCCTTAATTTTCATTACAAGAAGGTAATATTTTTTTACCAAGCATACTGCTATTAATGTTCGTATTTAAAATAAAACTTTTGTTTTAATTAACCATAAATTTCATTTTTTTCTATATGTACTTTCACCTCCGCCTCCGCCTCCGTTAACCTCCGCATCCGCGGAGGTGAGACTCGTCGCCTCCGCATCCGCATCCGCCTCCGCTAACAAGCCTCCGTTACAACCCTAGTTGAAACCCTTCCGATATCGTTTGATATCATCTAAAGATGCCATGCCCTTGGTATGTATATACCCTTTATGTTACACGTTGTATATATTTTTTAATTGTATACATAATGGTAAGGATCCCTTCATTCGCTTCGCACTTGACCGGTTTATTTTACTAATTATGGTACAGACTCAAGCTACTACAATCTGACACATTTCTTTATTAGATTTTCAACTTTATTTCCAAATAATTAAGGCTCAAGATTGATAGGGAATATTTGACAGTTTCGGGTAGCTTGACCTGCTGTCATCCATACGTAAAAAGGTTAGCTTCCAGACTAAATGAATAGTACTGTGTACAGTAATTCACATTGAGTCAATGTTTGTCTGACCACCACAACCCTGGGTCATACAAAACCCCTTGATCATAGTTAACTGTTACTATTCTTCTTCTTCAGCCTATAGAGGTCCGCTGCTGGACCAAGGCCTTCCCAATGACTTTTCACGATAACCGGTCTTGTGCTTCCCGCATCCATCGGCTTACCGCGACCTTTACCAGGTCATCGGTCCACCATGTTAAGGCCCTCCCTACGCTGCATGCTCTGGTCCATGGCCGCCACTCCAAAACCTTACTGCTCCATCGGCCATCTGTTCTACGAGCCTACTGCCACTTAATTTTAGCGACTCGAAGAGCTATGTCGGTGACTTTGGTTCTTCTGCGGATCTCCTCATTTCTGATTCGATCGCGCGGAGAAACTCCAAGCATAGCTCTTTCCATTGCCCTTTGTGTGACTCTGAGCCTTCGTATGTGGCCCATTGTTACTATTCATCTTGAACAAGCGTGGTCGTCATTGCTCATGTGGGACACGAGGCTTTTGGATACAGTCCATCATAGCTAATGGCTATAAAAACTATAACCTGAACGTGAACCACCGTCTAAGAAACCGTTACTTTTGATATAATTCGGTTTCTTAATGCGCTGCGACCTTTTTTAAATGTCGAAGCATTACGCTGAGATAGGAGCCCTTTAGCCTCGGAAAGGACTTTCAGATTTTTTGATACTTTCTTTTAAATATATTTTATTTTTATTAGTCTTTAATTTAGTTTAGTTTCGCGCTAGTTTATTAAGCCTAGTCAGTTAAATACTTACTGAATAGGAATGAAGACGACAGTTGATGCATGTTAAACCCAACAACACGACCAACAATGCTGCTCCAGAGGGAGATTGATCTGGAGACCCCCGCGAATTTTTTTTTTTTTTCATAATAATGAACTAGCGCTTGACTGCAATCCCGCCTTATGGTAAGCAGTGATGCAATCGTTGATGGAAAAGCGCTGGTTTATTAAACCCATTTACTTAACAAATTTTAGTGAATAGGAAGGAAGACGGCAGTTGAGCGAGGTGATGCATGTTAAACCCAGCAACACGACCAACGATGCTGCGCCACAGGAAGATTGATCTGGAGACCCTCCACGACCAAACTCCCGACACAACAACATTTGGCGCATCGTACCCGGCACACATCGCAACGCAACTGCTCAGACCCGTCCTCCCTACGGCTTCACTAAACATCATGCCGGAACACGACGAATCGCTTGGTGTCAAGACTTTGGCTGGTGGGTGATAACTTCTGCCGTCAGCCGATGTTATGGCACTACAGTATCAAAAAATATCTTCGTTTTGACACTCAGTTAACTATCTCAAGGGTCAAGTAGTTTTTTCCCGAGTCTAGTGTATTAAGTATTGAAATAGTAAAGTTATTGGCCTAGTTTCGAACCTGTTTTTGTGTCTGAGAATTGAGAATTATGGATGCGGTTTGTTTTCGTAAAATCTGTTGCGACGAAATAAGATATTCAGCTATATTAGCGATTTCTTCTTCTTCTTCAGCCTATAGATGTCCACTGCTGGACAAAGGCCTCCCCCAAGCCTTTCCACTCTGACCGGTCTCGTGCTGCCCGCATGAATTGGCAATTAGCGATTTAAGTTTTACGAAAACATGCATGTTACATGGGTAATAAATGTCTTGCCATGGCGCCTCCGCCGGGCCGGAACAAGCGGGGTAGACCAAAGAAGTGCTGGCTTGTGTGTAAGAGATGACATGCGTGCCAACAATCTCACACCACGAGATGCTAAAGATGGCGCAAAATGGAAGCGGACCCCGGGCTCCAGCGCGAAAAAAAGACTAAACTGTTTACAATATGGCGCCCATTTTTTCAAATTCCTTAGTGAATGGTATTGTTAATAAACGAACAAAAGCCTACTATTTTTCGTCGTTGTTAAAAAAAGTTTTGCAGATGGAAGTCAAACGAAACAGTGTCATTGCTTTGTATTTGGCTGGAAAATCGCAGGCAGCCATCGTTAATGAGCTAGGACATTTACATTTGAACAAAATGTTTGTGTATCGGACCATCACGCGTTACAATGATACGGGTAGCATCAAAAAACGCCATGGAGGTGGACATCCAACAACAGCAACAACATCAGCAATGGTTCGAAAGGTAAAGGCTAGAATTGAACGAAATCCACGACAAAGCGCAGTTAAATTGGCGAAAAGTCTTAATGTGTCTGCCCGGAGCATAGGGCGCATATTAAAAAATAAACTTCAACTGACGCCCTACAAATTTCCAAAAATTCAACATCTAACACTTGCACAAAAGACAGTTCGTCTAGAAAGAGCTAAGAACTGAAAGCACTTGCACGTTGATAGCTTGCTTGAAAATTTGGTATTTTCCGATGAAAAAAATTTTACCGTTCAGCAATATGTGAACAAGCAAAATGATCGCGTATCGTTAAAGTGTAAATCAAATGACAATTTAGACCAAGGAATTGCCTTGCGAAAGCAAGCACTAGCATCTGTGATGGTTTGGGCGGCGGTAACTGCCATGGGACGCTCACCTCTCGTTTTCATTGACCAGGGTGTAAAGATAAACCAGCAGATCTACCGTAAAAAGGTTTTAAACGATGCTTTGTTACCTTGGGCACGTAAGCAATTTGGTAGAAATCATTGGACCTTTCAACAAGACTCGGCACCATCTCACAAAGCTCGTGAAACCCAAATTTTTTTACAAGAAAATGTTCCGAGCTTCATTTCTTCGCAACAATGGCCACCATATTCCCCGGACTTAAACCCAATGGATTTTTTCATATGGTCAATTCTAGAAGCCAAAGTGTCAACAAAAAAAAATATGAGACGGTCGACGCCTTAAAGATTGCGCTTCGCCGAGAATGGAACAAAATACCAGCAGACCACATTCGTGCAGCGTGTGAAGCCTTCTCGGTCAGACTCAATGCGCATGTTTTATCCGCGCTAAAGGTGGCCATATCGAACAATAGCTTCTTTTTTTATTTATTATATGTGTCTTTTTTCGATACTGAAGTTTTTAAATAAATATGCTCAAGTTTAACAGAATTACAGCATTTTGAATTGGTAACACTTGGAGTGCCGACCCCTGTATATATATTATAAGTAAGGATTTTTTCGCTTTATGGATGTGTTTTGTTATATAAGTTACTTTATATGTATAGTATTGTATAAAGTCAAGTGTTTTTTTTTTCTGAACAGACAGCTGTGCTGCTGGGCAGTTGTTGCGCCACTTCTTCTTCTCAACGGAAGCACTAGGAAGGGGCGAAGGGTGGGCATTTTGGGGAACTGTCTTATGAATATTGACGTTCAAAAAGTGCTAGGGTTGCCAGACCGCCGGGAAATCCGGGATTGTCCCGGAACCTTGCCTCTTGTCCCGGAATGACCTCTTGTCCCGGAATGAGCGGTAATTGTCCCTTTTTTTTTTTTAGCCGTCCTTCCTCGACCCTCCCGGATTTCATTTCGAATGAGCTTTTTTTTTTTTTTAGCCGTTCTTTTTCCTCTCTGTCGACGACTGTCCCGGATTTTGTAACTTCCTATCTGGCAACCCTAAAAAGTGCTATTCTTAGCCTAATTTAAATAAATGACTTTTGGTTTATGGGGCCCAAACAGAAAACATTGTCTTTTGCCTAGTTTTGCGGTGTCTGCCTTTTTTTTTTGTTGGGATTGGAAATCTTCTAATGACTTCTCCTGCTCTGGGCGGAGCGGAAAGACGTGTCAGACTTTTACTGTCTAAAACCGGGGTGGGTGTTTCTTCACTTGCCTGTGCGACGGCCAGCGCCACGATTTCTTTTGCCTTGCCTTCAATCTAATGCAATTAAATAGCAATATTTTACATAGAGTAACTACCTATCTACCTATACGAGTCGTGGTGGCCTAGCGGTTAAAACACCAGCCTCTCAAGTGTGAGTGTGCGAGTTCGATTGCAGGTCAAGCAAGTACAAAACTTTGTACATTCTAAGTATATCTTGGACACCAATGACTGATTACAAGGTGAAGGAAAACATCTTGAGGAAATCTGAACTTTTAAGTCTGAAATCGCCAACCCGCATTAAGCAAGCGTGGTGATTACGCTCAATCCTTCTCTGTATGAGAGGAGATCTGTGCCCAGCAGTGGGACGATAAATAAAAAGGTTGAAGATGACCATTTGATTTTCTTATATAATAATCTTCGTTTTAGTTTTAGTCGTAAAGTTGAATGTCAGTGTCAAATCAAGGTTCTCAGTGTTAAATTATTGTCTCAGTTTTTTCCCTAATGCTTTTCACAAGGTGAAATATAACTGAACAAACAGCTGTGTTGCTGGGGACTTTTTTCCTACACTTCTTCCTAGCGAAAGTCACTAAGAAGTGGACCTGGACTGTCTTATGTACAGACAGCACATTAAGTTACTACAATCTGTTAAATTTATATATTAGTACTTCAACGTTATGACTAAGGCATTAAGGCTTAAGATTGATCGGGAATATCTGACAGTTTCAGATAGCTTGACGTGCAAAAAATGCTGATTTTTAGCCTAGGATCCAAAAATAGCTGATTTTGATTTTATAAAAACCATTTGTTCTATAAACAAAATGCCGGTAGATTGCCGATATTAATTAAACACACGGGTATGACGGGTTAATTCAAAGTCGTGGTGGCCTAGTGGTTAAAACACCAGTCTCTCAAGTATGAGTACGCGGGTTCGATTCCAGGTCAGGCAAGTACCAATGTAACTTTTCTAAAGTTATATATACTTTTTAAGTATATCTTGGACACCAATGACTGAAGGTAAAGGAAAACATCTTGAGGAAACCTGGACTTTAGGTCTGAAATTGCCAACCCGCATTGAGCAAGCGTGGTGATTACGCTCAATCCTTCTCTGTATGAGAGGAGACCTGTGCCCAGCAGTGGGACGATTAAAAGGTTAATGATGTATGGCAGGTGGCTAGTTATCATAACCAAGGGCTTCACCGGACAGCTTCTAATGTTATACAAAGCACAGGTCCGTTCATGTGTGGGGGTACTGAAGCCCACATTTGGGCTGGTGCAAAATGTCACCTGGTTACTCTAGATTCAGTGGAGAGGCGTGCGAAGAAGCTAATTGGCGACCCAGATTTTGCTCAAAATGGTCTCCAAAGCCTGGAGCACAGGCGATGAGTAGCCAGCCTGTCGGTGTTCTATAGGATGCATTTTGGTGAGTGCGAGGGAATTGCAAGATTGAATTCCCCATCTCCGTTCCATCATTGGACGACCCGTCGTATGGCTAGTTTAAACCATTTTGTTGTTGACATCGCAACGATCCGAACGAAGAGTTTCGCCTCCTCTTTTATTCTGCGTACATCGAGGGACGGGAACAATTTTCCGTCAGACTACAATTTAAGTGTGTTCAAGGCTAGAATGAATAGGCTCATAATATACTAGTGCGGTTTACCATCAACGATTACATCACTGCTTACCATCATGCGAGAAGGAGGCGCGGGGATCGAACCGCGCCTCCTTCCTTAGCGGCCGCCTTTGCTACCGCTACGCCACGGAGGCTGTCAGCAGTGCAGAAATAATTGCCATATCTGTTTTTTCTTAGTTCCGATACTATTAAATGTTCAAGGTATTATTTTATTTCATATTTATTTAACTTAAACAAATCAGTGTCTCTAGTTCCAATTTCGCAAATATACTATACTAGCTATGTCCTGGTTTCACCCGCGTAAGTTTCGGCCCGTGGAAACATCGGTATAAAGTATCCACTGTGTTATTCCTGGTTATAAACCATCTGTGTGCCAAATTGCATCTAAATCCATTCAGCAGTTTTTGCATAAAAGAGTAAAAACATCCATACATACTCACAAAATTTCGTATTTATACTAATATTGTAGTAAGAATATTTAGGCTTAGTAATGGAATAATACACAGTCGTGGCGGCCTAGTGGTTAAAAACACCAGCCTCTCAAGCATGAGTGTGCGGGTTCGATTCCAGGTCAGGCAAGTACCAATGTAACTTTTCTAAGTAATATGTACTTTCTAAGTATATCTTTAACACCAATGACTGATTACAAGGTGAAGGAAAACCATCTTGAGGAAACCTGGAGTTTAAGTCTGAAATCGCCAACCTAGTATGTAGTATTAGATTTTATAATTTTGAAAAGTATCCTTAAAAGTTTCTTATCAGTTTTTCCTAACAGAGATCTAATGAACGACTTTTTGATAATTCAAACGTTTTTGTAAGAACATTCATTGAAATACATACGAGTTTTGAATTTATTAAGACTATTTCACAAATGGACTCGCAATAAAACGGGTGAGCCGGTCAGCAGGGAATAAGTTTAACAGGCTTTGAATACATTACAGTGAGGTATTCCACGAAGCACACCCAAACGAAGCAGATCAAAATTATTCCATTAGTGGAATTTTTATCTGAAGGCAGCTTTCGGTGTGCTAAGGCTACACCGAAAGCTGCGCCAGATAAAAAATTTAAAATAATGCGAGTGATTTTCTTAGGTGCACTTCGTGGAATAGAAAATTAATTATTTTAAATTTTATTTGAATCACAGCTGGGTGTCACACACACACTGACCTCAGTGTCTCAAGACTGAAGTCTTTGAACAGTGGTGACTTACGGAACTGAAACGTGGTCGCTCACAATGGGCTTCATACGAAGGCTCAGAGTCACACAAAGGGCGATGGAAAGAGCTATGCTCGGAGTTTCTCTGCGCGATCGAATCAGAAATGAAGAGATCCGCAAAGAACCAACGTCACCGACATAGCTCTTTGAGTCGCTAAAATTAAGTGGCAGTGGGCGAGGGATATTGCTCGTAGAACCGATGGACGATGGAGCAGTAAGTTTCTGGAGTGGCGACCACGTACCGCGTAGGAGGCCCCCAACAAGGTGGACCTATGACCTGGTGAGGTAGCGAGAAGCCGATGGATGCGGGCAGCACAAGACTGGTCATCGTGGAAAGCCTTGGGGAGGCCTTTGTCCAGCAGTGGACCTCTGTGAGTTGAAGAAGAAGAAGAAGCTACGGTGTGCTAAGTGGAATACTTTAGATGTGCTTCGTTTGGGTGTGCTTCGTGGAATACCTACCTCATTACAGTATTTTAAAGATGGCCCATTGAAGTGTCATTTTATTAGTAAGATGAAGTCCTGTGATAGGAGGAAAACCATTGTGTTTGTTGTTGTGTTTGATGTAAGTTATTAGTAGTGTTGAAATCATAATCTATTTCCTTACTAATTAACTTCTGTCGTGCAAATAATCATATTAGCTATTTTTTTATATTCGATCAGAAGCCCGTTAAACTCAAACATAAAGCATTTTTTTTAATAATTATAAAATAGTGCTTGACTGCATTCCCGCCTGATGGTAAGCAGTGATGCAATCGTTGATGGTAAAGCGCACTAGTTTATTAAGCATATTCACTTAAAAAAACTTAGCAATAGGAAGGATGACGGCAGTTGAGCGAGGTGATACAATGTTAAACCCAAGACCACACGACCAAACAATGCTGCGCTAGAGGGAGATTGATCTGGAGACTCTCCGCGACCAAACTCCCTGACACAACGACATTTGGCGCATCGTACCCGCCACACATCGCAACACAACTGCTCAGACCCATCCTGCGTACGGCTTCACCAGACATCATGCCGGAACACGACGAATCGCTTTCGGCAAGACTTTGTCTGGTGGGTGGTAACTCTGCCGGCAGCCGATGTTATAGCCTTTATTATTCAACCATTTTACAGGCACTTTTCTCGGTGGTAGGCCATAATTCGGCGAGTCGTCAAAAGTTCATAATTCGGCGAGTCTTCAAAAGTCCATAAGTCTGTCCACCAGTCTTACCATCATCATCGTCATCAGCCTTTACTCGTCCACTGCTGGACATAGGCCTCCTCCACGGCACACCAACAAGCTCGATACTGGGCAGTTCTCCCCCAGCCACTACCAGCCACCTTTTGATGTCGTCGCTCCATCTCGCCCAAGGGCATCCTACGCTACGTTTGCCGAGGGTATCGTAACCCAGCAAATGGGTTGTGGAGACCAGGCAGGCAGTCGCTCCATATCCATCCATACTGGTATTCAGCTGGTAAAGCGGACCCCAGACACCAAAACTGAAAAGCTACGGTTTGCGACTGGGATTAACACTGAGATGATGATGACTGGTATTCAGCTGGAACCGGGTAGACTGGACGCTAACCCCAAAATATTTGTGAAAAGGTTAGACTAATGATCACTTACCAATATTTTTTGGGTGTGGTTTGGTTTTATTTGTTTGAAGGGTTAAGAGAAGGTTTACCTGCAACAAGAAATTTTATTATACATACATATATTGAAGCTTTTTTATATAAATTACTAGCTTTCCGCCCGCAGCTTCGCCCGCGTGGAGTTCGGTTAAATCGCGCTTTTAAATTTCCCTCGGGAATATCAATTTTTTCCAGGATAAAAGGTAGCTATGTTCTTTCTCAAGGTCTAAAGATTGTCTGTGCCAAATTTCATCAAAATCCGTTGAGAGCTTTAAGCGGAAAGCGTAACAGACAGACAGACAGACAGAGTTACTTTCGTATTTATAATATTAGTATGGATAAACTAGCGCATGACCGCAATCCCGCCTGATGGTAAGCAGTGACGCAATCGATGATTGGTAAAGCGCACTAGTTTATTTTGTAGCCTGTAGCGAAGACAGTCAAATTGTAGTCCGACGGAAACACCGCCGCTGGCAAATTATTCCAGTCCCTCAATGTACGCGGTATGAAAGAGGCGGTGAAACGCTTCATCCGAATCGTTCTGGTGTTAACGACGTACGTGTGGAAACTCGCCGTGCGACGCGTCGTCCGATGGTGGAACGGAAATGGGGGAACTGAATCATGCAATTTCCTCGCACACTCACTAAAATGAATCATAGAACACCGAAAGGTTGGCTACTCTACGCCTGTGCTCTAGGCTTTGGAGACCGTTTTGAGTTAAATCTGAGTCGCCAATCGGCCTCTTCGCACGCCTCTCCACCGAATCCAAAGTGGCCAGGTGACATTTTGCAGCTTATCAAAATATAGTAATAATTATATGGTATAACTTTTTTACCAGAATCCTCTGCTTTACTAGACTTGTCTTACAATGCATTGAAGCACAAATCAAATCCAATCTTTTGTTCAAAGGCATATCATTCCGTAAATGACTTTTTAAATGATAAGAATAGCTGGTCGCTCTGATTAACTTAAGACAATGTTTGTGTTCCTTCTCCAGAATTAGCTTACTGACACGTTATATGAGTTCATATACATAATTTACTTTTTACAATGCATAAATATGTGATCTGTCGCCCTTTATACTTATTTAAGATTCCATTTTTATGATATTTTATTTTTTATTTATTTTGCTTTGTAGGTATTTTGGCGTGGCTAGCTGGCATATGGCAAATAATTTCATTGTTGTTGTATTTTCTTCTGTTCATCACTATACATAGTATTGTATAAAGTCATGTGTTTTTTACATGCTTTTAATTAGCGTCATTGTATGTTTGCTTGTTTGTTTGTTTGTCCGTCTCTAACTCTTTGGACTACAGTGAGCGGCTCATTACTGTAAAATGTCCCTCCGTTTTCAATACGTCGTTCGTTCGCTTTTTTTAAAGAATATCGAAGTAAAAGTTGAAAATAAATATTATTTTAAATAAACAGACCCACCCACCTCCAGCCCCCCTTCTTCCTAACGAAAGCACTAGGAAGTGTCGATGGGTGGGCGTTTTGGGGACCGTCTTATGTAATATTGACGTTCAAAAATGCTGATTCTCAGCCTATTTTGAATAAATGACTTTTGATTTTAATTTTGAATGTATGTCACACAACTCTTCTTCTCAGCTTATAGAGGCCCACTGCTGGACAAAGGCATTTCGTCAAGGCACGTCGTTTCATTCCTTTGGGATGAATTATTATTCCATTCCATGTATTACTTAGGTAAATAGCTCTGCGCTGTGCTTGTCGCCAGTGTTAGGATATAAAATATGCACAAAAATGCGGACATACCATGCAGTATGTTATTAATAGTTATTTATTATTAATAACATAAGCAAATGACGCAAATCCATCTGACCATATTGTTGTGATAAAATGTGGAGTATGCAGTACTTATATAAACTAATAATTACTAATTTTATAAGTAACTAGCAGCTGCCTGCGACTTCGTTCGCGTGGAGTTAGTTATTTGAACACTTTATTTTAACCGCAAAATATACAGCAAACATTTTAAATTTTCGTTATGCTCCGCTCCTTTTGGTCGCAGCGTGATGTTATACAATATGTAAAGAAAACCCTGTCCGACCCATAAGGATAATAAAGGTTAGGTAAACACTTGACCAAATATAATATAACATAATCATCATAGTAACAATACTAATGAATTTTGAAATAACTTTTTTTCCGGGAATTAATCAATTTTCCGAAATTTGGTAATTTTTAAAAGTGACAACACCGGTATTATTATAAGCGAATAGCGACACGACCACGTCACAGGTACCGCGTGCCCTGCCCTCCCGCCGCCCGCGGAAGGGTTTGCGTACCGCACATGTATTAAGTTACCTCTTTTTGCGAAATAATATTTATTGTTTTAGGGGATTTATTTTAAGTTTAGCCTGTCTTTGTGGGCATTAGAATCAGTTATCGATACCTAACAATACCTTCACGGATCGGACAGGGTTTTCTTTACATATTGTATATATAGCCTATATAGCCTGAAACCTTCCTGGATTAATGGGCTATAGAATGCAAAAAGAAACAAATCAGATCAGAACAGTAGTTCCTGAGATTGCGTTCAAACAAACCAACTCTTCAGCTTTATATATTAGTATAGATGTGAAAGTGTGTTTGTTTGTTTGTTTGTTCGACTTAAACACCTAAAATCTTGAACCGAATGCTATAATATTTAGTGTACGTTATCTCAGAAGTCCAGAAAAAATATAATCCTAGGTGATAGGATATAGCATCGACTGCCTGCAGAAGTTCCCATCCACCACACAAAGTCTTGACGCCAAGCGATTCGTTGTGTTCCGGCATGATGTCTGGTGAAGCCGTACCGAGGACGGGTCTGTTGTGTTGCTTTGTATGCCGGGTACGATGCGCCAAATGTTGCTGTGTCGGGAGTTTGGTCGTGAAGGGTCTCCATATCAATCTCACTCTGCGCAGCATCGTTGGTCGTGTTGTTTTGTTTTCCGTCTTCCTGCCTATTTATTCAGTGTTATTGAGTGAATAGGCTCTTAATAAACTAGCGCGTTTTACCATCAACGATTGCATCACTGTTTACCATCAGGTGGGATAGAAAAAAATAATAATAAGTAAATACTGTTAGTTTCTACCCAAACAAACGCTTTTAAAAGCAGGATCATTGTCAACATTTTTCGTAAAGGCACCTTTTTTAGGCTTTCGTAACCAATTCGCAAAAAACGGAACCCTTATAGATTCATCATGTCTGTCTGTCCGTCCGTATGTCACAGCCATTTTACCTCGTAAATCGTAAATCGCTTATTACCGCGTAATCTTTCATACAAATAACTTAAATCCTTTAATTTCATAAATCAATGGTACGGAACCCTTTGTGCGTGAGTCCGACACGCACTTGGCCGGTTACTTGGTCTTGTCAAACAAAAAATAAACAAAATGAAGTAAATCACTTAATTATTTGTTTGGTTCTCAAAAATCAGCCAACCGCAGCCGTTACGGGTCTGACAGTCTGGCAATCAACCTTACTGCTTTTGGTTTCGGCTTAGATTAGCCAAAATATTGTAGTATTTATATTATTCATCATCTCAGCGTTAGTCCCAGTCGCATCGAAGCTTTTTCAGCTTTGGGTCTGGGGTCCGCTTTACCAGTCAACTGCTGATTTTAGCTAAAATTCGATATCTTCCGTAAAGCGACTGGCGTCTGACCTCCACAACCCGAAGGCGATATCGAAGCATTGCACTTAGACCAATTGTTGGACTTTTGAGGATCCAACAACCCGCAACGACTGCCACTAGATGTTCATATGGCAAGGGGACCAACGGCAACGTGCTTTCTGAGACATCATCTTTCAGGGTATGCTCATTATTTAAAGCTTATTGTGAAGCCGTGCGTACCATTAAAAAGAAAAACTGATCGTTATACGGTCTTTGGCAATGCCTTATGATGTCTGATGTTCCATGACCAGGGTCAAAGATAGACACAATGCTAGTCAATGATTCAGAACACAATCATGCGTAATGTGCACCCAGCCATGCAAAACTTAACTTAGCATTGACCAACGGTCCTGTAAGTTTTCGATCGAAGCATTGCAGCTAGATCAATTGTTGGACTTTTGAGGGCTCCAACAACCTGTAACGACTGCCACTAGATGTTCGTATGGCAACCGGGACCAACAGCTTAATGTGCTTTCTGAGGCACGACCAGACCAGTGCAAATATTCATATTCATGCATACAAATATTCGCATTGCTCGGAGATCAACTCGCGCCTCCTTGCGCAGCGGCCGCGTTCGCTACCGCTACGCCACGGAGGCTGTCACATTAATTGATATTGACAATATAAATTGATCCGTGATGTGTAAGATGTAATCTTATCACAGCAAAAAAGCTTAAAATTGAATATCTATTATCTAAATCGCTTGTTAAATTAACGAGCCGAAGAAATGATTTTATCGTAAATTATAAACATATCTGCTAGTAACGTTTATTCATGTTTAGGTATCCAATCGATGTTATTTCAAGTTAAAGTAATATCAACCTTTTGTCACTGAAAATTAGGTTGCTTTTAGCGTGACTAGTTTTGTTGGAAAAGTTATAAAAAACGTTTAAAGTTGTATTGTAAACTGAATTATATTTTGTAGGTATTAAAGCTATTTTTCCAATAACTTATTCTTGTTTACATGTTTGTTTATTAAATTGAACGCAGATTTTTTAATAATTATAATCTAGTGCTTGACCGCAATCCCGCCTGATAGTAAGCGGTGATGCAATCATTGATGGTAAAGCGAGCTAGTTTATTAAGAGCCTATTTACTCAAAAACTGAGTGAATAAGAAGGAAGACGGCAGTCGAGCGAGGTGATGCAATGTTAAACCCAGCAACATTACCAACGATGCTGCGCCAGAGGGAGATTGATCTGAGACCCTCCACGACCAAACTCCTGACACAATACCATTTGACGCATCGTACCCGGCACACGTCGCAACACAACTGCTCACACCCGTCCTCCGTACGGCTTCACCAGACATCATGCCGGAACACGACGAATCGCTTGACGGCAAGACTTTGTCTGGTGGGTGGTAACTTCTGCCGGCAGCCGATGTTATGGGTTCTTTACCCCGTGTTTTTATAGCCACATATTTAAAAATTATAAAACAACGGTGTCTTGTTTATAGTTTTAAGGTGTTATTTGGCCATAATACCAAAAAAATACGCATTTTTCTTTATTTCTTAACTAAACGAAGCACAATGGAACAAACACACACCTACATACACCCTATCTCACCAGACACACCCCAACATTACAAATACACACATACCATATCATAATACGGGGGTTGCTATGACGTCTTAAACCAAAATGGTTCCAGTATTAGATAAAGCTGGAGTTGGATGAATAGTTATCCCTTTTCCACAACGGCTCAATGATAGTTTTAATACTTTATAATATAGAAATTAATCCCACTTTAAAACCCTCTCTTTTTGGTCTCACTCCAAACAGTTTATGGAGTATCTTAATTTTATTTTCAATATTGACTGCAATCCCGCCTGATGGTAAGCAGTGACCCTTATCTATCAAAGTAGAGTGTATATGGAATAAGACGGCAGTTGAGAGAGATGATGCAATGTTAAACCCAACAACACGACCAACGATGCTGCGTCGAAAGGAGACCCTCCACGACTAAACTTCCGACAACACAGCATTTGGCGCATCGTACCCGGCACACACGGCTCAGACCCGTCCTCCGTACGGCTTTACCAGACATCATGCCGACGAATTTGGCAACACTAAACTAAAATTAATCTTCTGTCCTTTCTAAATGAAACATAAAGAAAACAAAATTGTATATAAAATCTACTTATAAACCGGCAAACTAGCATTACCTATTAGTAGTGTCTGTCGTAAGACACCGTTATGGCAACAGCGACTGGTCTAATGAACTTGCGCCAGTAACTATGTACTTACTTTCGAACGAAGCATAAGCGTAAAAAAACATCGTAACTGTAATTTAGAGTTTTGGCGGGAAAGTCAAGCTGTCACGCTCGTTTTTCATTGGACTTTAAAATTATTTATAGTGTAAGTTGTTTACTAAATAAAAGTGCGTGATTTATGTAGTAAAAAGTGCATTTAGTAAATTTTGCAAAAGGGTATTATAAAATCACAGATTATTTAGAAGACAAAAAGTTGGGACTGAGCTGCTCGCTCTGTTAAGTATTGTTATTAAGCAATATGCGTAATTATAACGTAAATTATTGTAAACATTTTCATTTTTAATGTCTGGACTTGAAAAAGACGATGATCCTGAGTTTGTTTCGGCTATTTCTTCAGAAGTAGTCAGTTAGGAAATGCCGGCTTCATCTAGTTAAAAAATAAAATTAAAAATAAACATGACGTGTAAAAGTGATCAGTGATCCTACTTGCTTAATAAACGATTTCATTTCATTTAAATAATTCATAAAGAACAGTGAAATATCGCAGTACAGTGGCCACATCATGACTTTGTCCCAAACCTCCTCGTAGACGGTTCACGCGGCCGTCTTTTTCGACATGAATAATTCATAATTACGTGACATTTCACACACACAGCACAGGGCAGGTCTCCTCTCATACAGAGAAGGATTGAACGTAATCACCACGCTTGCTCAATGCGGGTTGGCGATTTCAGACTTAAAGTCCAGGTTTCTCAAGATGTTTTCGTTCACCTTCAGTCATTGATCTCCAAGATATACTTAGAAAGTACAAATAACTTTAGAAAAGTTACATTGGTACTTGTCTGTCCTGGAATCGAACCCGCACACTCACACTTGAGAGGCTGATGTTTTAGCGAGTGAGATGGTGTTTGTTGTGCTTAATCTATACTGATATATGAAGCCGAAGAGTTTGTTTGTTTGTTTGAACGCGCTAATCTCAGGAACTACTGGTCCGATTTTAATAATTCTTTCATCGTTGGATAACCCATTAATCCAGAAAGGCTTTAGGCAACATAACATCACGCTGCGATCAATAGGAGCGGAGCATGACTGACTCAGGCGAATGAAGTCGCTGGCGGCCTTAATAAATTTTTATTTCTTTTATTTCTTACTAGCGGCCAGCGACTTCGTAATAACAAACAAACAAACTCTTCAGCTTTATATATGAGTATAGGTGTGATAGTAATTCTTTTATGGTTTCCATTGCTATTTCTCTAATTTCAAGAGGCTTTAAGATAGTGTCCATTTCGCTATTATCACTGACTAGTTAGCTGCGCCACACGGTTTCACCAGCGTTTTTTTATATGCCCCGTTCTATTGGTCGCAGCGTGATGTTAAATAGCCTAAATCCTTCCCGGATTAATGCGCTATCCAATGCAGAAAGAATTTTCAAATCGGACCAGTAGTTTCTGAGATTAGCGCGCACAAACAAACAAACAAACTCTTCAGCTTTATATATTAGTATAGATATCACTTATTTTCAAAACAATTTTATTTATAAATGCAGATAAAGTTAACAATGGCGCGAAAGTAGGCGCGCGCCATGTTGTTACTTGATTTGTTGTTATAATCCCACAAATGAAAGGCAAAGGCAATTCTATACAGCCTAATAACATGCGATGTTTAGTCGTGACGCAAATACGCGCGTTTTTTGGCATAATCATTTATGCTAATTTTTTGTAGCCATAGCCAAAAAAAAAAAGTTTCATTGTAGTACGGTTTACCCGTGTGGAAATGGTGATTGTAACACGACTTGGCAGGAATGAGTACTATTGAGATATGAGTTATGGTTATGTTTTAAGTAAATTACCAAATGGTCGTAGAAAAATATATTTTCCAAGTCCGTCAGGTAATTCCAATTCACTAAATACAAAGTATTAAGAATCTTGGAATTACCTGGCTAATGGTTGATGATGGGTTGTTGTATGTATGCTAATTGCATTGTAAACTTTGCTTGCGAGATGTAGAATTCGTGTGACGTCACTATGACGAGTTGTGGCGGTTGCATTTTACTTCCTTTTGTTTGTTTTCCTTGTCATCAAAATGTGTCTAAATATATTATTTCTTTTTAATTTTAATAATTATTGACTTTAGTTTCGATGTTAATAAGATATCTTTCTCAGCATTTAAGATTTCCAAAAGAAATTTAAATCGTGTTTTATTGCCATACTAGCGGCCGCCAGCGACTTCGTTCGCGTGAAACTAGTCATGCTCAGCTGCTATTGGCTCCGTTTTCGCAACATTTTTTGTTACTGCTCTGCTCCTATTGGTCATAGCGGGATGTTATGTAGCCTAAAGCCTTCCTGGATTAATAGGCTATCCAACGCTAAAAGAATTTTTCAAATCGGACCAGTAGTTCCTGAGATTAGCGCGAACAAACAACCAAACAAACTCTTCAGCTTTATATATATTGCCATACCATATAGACGACTGTACATCAATTTACTACAATTTGTCAAATTTCTTTATTACATTTTTCACTGGAATTTTTTGGCGCATCGTACCCGGCACACATCGCAACACAAATGCTCAGACCCGTCCTCTGTACGGCTTCACACGACGAATCGGTTTCTCGGTGGTAGGCTACAACATCAGCCGCCGGCATAAGTTACCACCCACCAGACAAAGTCTTGCCGCCAAGCGATTCGACGTGTTCCGGCATGATGTCTGGTGAAGCCGTACGGAGGACGGGTCTGAGCAGTTGTGTTGCGGTGTGTGCCGAGTACGATGCGTCAAATGTTGTTGTGTCGGGAGTTTGGTCGTGGAGGGTCTCCAGATCATCCTCTGGCGCAGCATCGTTGGTCGTGTTGTTGGGTTAAACATTGCATCACCTCGCTCAACTGCCGTCTTCCTTCCTATTCACTCAGTTTTTTTGTGTGAATAGGCTTAATAAGCTAGTGCGTTTTACCATCAATGATTGCATCACTGCTTACCATCAGGCGGGATTGCAGTCAAGCACTAGTTTATAACTAATAAAAATAAAATAAATGAAATCGCTTGGCAGCAAGACTGTCTGAGTGGGTTGTAACTTCTGCCAGCATAAGATTAACCCATTGAAGCAAACAAAGAAGCAAACTGTTCAGTTATATTATTATTACAGATAAAGCTCAGGGTTCCTGACGATGCCCGTCCTTCACCGAAGCCAGTACCGTCCGTGATAAGCTCAGAGAATGATATCAAAAAGAACAAGTTACATTGCTCTTATTTGCTTCAACCTTGATGGAGCGGCCTTCACCCTGGGGCCATCACTGGACCATTACAGTTATCAACTTGATTTATTTGTACCAAGTGCGCCGGCGCATGCAACTTTGTTCGTGTGGATGTCTGGAAACAATAACTTTTTTTTATCTATACTAATATATAAATCTGAAGAGTCTGTTTGTTTGAACGCGCTAATCTTAGGAACTACTGGTCCGATTTGGAAAATTCTTTTTGCGCTGGATAGCCCATTAATCCAGGAAGGTTTTAGGCTAACATCACGCTGCGACCAATAGGAGCGGAGCATAACTAACTCCACGCGAACGAAGTTGCTGGCGGCCGCTAGTTCTAATGTATAAAGCTGAAAAGTTTGTTTGTTTGATCGCGCTAATCTCAGGGACTACCGGTCCGATTTGAAAAATTCTTTTTGCGTTGTATAGCCTATTAATCCAGGAAGGCTTTAGGCTATATACGATCACGCTGCGATAAATAGGGGCAGAGCATATAAAAAAAATCATATCGAAACCTACGCGGGTAAAACCGCGTGGTGCAGCTAGTAAATTATAAACTTGTGACCCAAACTGCAGGAGGATCGCCTACACTGGTATGGCCACGTAACAAATGTCTAGCCATGGCGCCTCCGCCGGGACGAAACAAGCGGGGTAGACCAAAGAAGTGCTGGCTTGACGTTGTAAGAGATGACATGCGTGCCAACAATCTCACACCACAGGATGCTAAAGATCGCGCGAAATGGAGGAGTAATTGTAGGAGAGAAGAGGACCCTAGGCTCCAACGCGAAAGCCGCGGATGCAACCGGGATTATACGCTGAGAAGATGATGATGATGGTAAGCGGTGATCCAATCGTTGATGGTAAAGCGCGCTAGTTTATTAAGAGCCTATTAACTCTGGCCTTGAAGACACTTAAATTTTAGTCAGACGGAAACACCGCCGCTGGCAAATTGTTCCAGTCCCTCGATGTACGCGGTATAAAAGACGAGGCGAACCGCTAGCCTGAAGCCTTTTGCCTGCGACTTTATCTGTTATCTAGGAATAAAAATAGCGTATGTGCTTCTCTAGATCACGATCTAACCATTTGCCAAATATCACCAATATCTGTTCAGCTGTTTATGCGTAATTTTAGTTTTACATTTATAATATTATAGCATTTTAACGCTATGCCTCTCTCTTTAAATATATCATTATATTTATGCATTGTAAAAAACCAAAATGTATGAACTCATATAACGTGTCAGTAGGTTATTTCTGGAGAAAGAATACAGATATTGTCTTGAGTTAATCAGAGCGACCAGGTGATAAACAAAAAGCTATAAAAAGCACTGCTCTCAAAACGGTGAAGGAAAACATCTTGAGGAAACCGGCATGTCATAGAGGCTAAACTTCTAAGACATGTGACATCTACCAACCCGCACTGGGTCCACGTGGTAGATTACGACCCACTCCCTCTCACCGGGAGGAAGCCTGAGGCCCAGGAGTGAGAACATTATAGACTGATTATGTGTAATAGGATATACAACGTGTAACATAAAGGGTGTATACATAACACAGGCATGGCATCTTTACATGATATCAAACGATATTGGAAGGGTTTTTTAATCCTATGTTAGGAAGTTACGAGGAAAAACACCGCCTGTGATAGGCTACTATCATACTAGTCGCACAGAGATATTGAAGACATTTATCGGATTTTGGCAAGTAACGTGACGGGTAACGAGTAGTTATTAACGTATGTAGTGTGCTGCCACGTTTTTATTATGATTTGATTTTAAGAAACACACGAAACCGAAAATTTGGTACCAATTTTTTGAGGATTTTATTTTGAGTTGAAACCCTTCCGATATCGTTTGATATCATCTAAAGATGCCATGCCCTTGGTATGTATACAATATGTAAAGAAAACCCTGTCCGACCCATAAGGATAATAAAGGTTAGGTAAACACTTGACCAAATATAATATAAAATTTTACATAATCATCATAGTAACAATACTAAGGAATTTTGAAATAATCCTTTTTTCCGGGGAATTAATTCCAATTTCCCCGAAATTTGGTAATTTTTAAAAAAGTGACAACACCGGTATTATTATAAGCGAATAGCGACGCGACCACGTCACAGGTGCCGCGTGCCCTGCCCCCCGCCGCCCGCGGAATGGGGATGCTTACCGCACATGTATTAAGTTACCTCTTTTTGCGAAATGATATTTATTGTTTTAGGGGATTTTTGTTTTGCCTGTCTTTGTGGGCATTATTAGAATAAGTTATCGATACCTAACAATACCTTCACGGATCGGACAGGGTTTTCTTTACATATTGTATACCCTTTTTGTTACACGTTGTATGTATGACGTACGTATATAGCTATAGGATAGTGCACGCAGTAGAAAAAATACTGGCTGAAAATTTACATAAACCATCATCATCACACTTTAAAAAAAAAAAACAATATTGTTGCTCCACCCTAAGAATTACTCCTGTATCTTGGGTGCATTTACAAACATTTTGAATTCATATACACATAAATCATCACCATCCCAGCGTTAATCCCAGTCGCATCCGAAGCCTTTTCAGCTTTGGAGTCTGGGGTCCGGTTTACCAGTCCAACTGCTGCTATGGCTAAACTTCGACATTTTCCGTGAAGCGACTGCCGTCTGACCTCCACAACCCGAAGGCGACATCGAAGCATTGCAGTTAGACCAATTGTTGGACTTTTGAGGGCACCAACAACCCGTAACGACTGCCATTAGATGTTCGTATGGCAACCGGGACCAACGGCATAACGTGCTTTCCGAGGCACGACCAGATCAGTGCAAATATTCATATTCATGCATGCAAATACTTGCACTGTGCGAGGATCGAACCCGCGCCACCTTTCGCAGCGGCCGCGTCCGCTACCGCTACGCCACGGAGGCTGTCACATACACATAAATAATTTAAACTAATATATAAAGCCGAAGAGTTTGTTTGAAAGCGCTAATCTCAGGAACTACTGGTCCGATTTGAAAAATTCTTTTTGCGTTGGATGGGCCATTAATCCAGGAAGGCTTTAGGCTATATAACATCACGCTGCGACCAATAGGAGCGGAGCATAACTAAACCTAATATGTACGAATGTGCTGTAAGGCATTTATTTGTTGGGTTAGTCTTTTTTATTGACTTAATTGTGCTCTGGCTGTTGAGAGTATGTCATGCTCACTCAAATGTCTCGCTGATGGTGGCGTGTGTTTTGGGTCATTGGGTTCCCTTCGATATGGTTGAGCTGAATGATGCTGATCCATACGTCATGTTCGTGAACGGACGCCGTCGGAGGGGACTGGTCATCTCTTAGCTGCCACGGCGTATTTTAATTTCTGAATTGATTTTTGTATGTTTTCCATAATGGACGCTCTCAGCGTACAATTTATTTCTGCATCGTTCTCACGCGGTTGATTTCAACATGAATGATGTAATCAAATATTTGTAACAATAGCTTAAAAATTTAAAAGAGTGTCCATGGAGTTTCTTGCCCGTTCTTCTCCATAGGTACCTACTCTTTGGAATGGGCGACTAGCTTCATCTTATTGACTGACCGACCTTCTGACAATTCAAAAGTGCCTGTAACTGGTTTATTTGAAATAAATGATTTGATTTGATTTGATTTGAACCACGCGAACGAAATCACTGGCGGCTGCTAGTAATAAATATACATATACTGACAAATGACACAGATTGAGCTAGCCCCAAAGTAAGTTCAAGACTTGTGTTATGGGATACTAACTCAACGATACTATATTTATAATAGATAGATATATAGATAAACATCCAAGACTCAGGCCAAACAGGAAAATATCGTTTTCCATCTTGACCTGGCCGGGGCCTCCACGTCGCAGGCAGGCGTGTTGACCGCTGCGCCACGGAGGAGGACTGCCAACCAGACAACAACAACGCCAGAAGCTAGGAACACGATTCCAACTGGTAGTTTCTTATGAGATTCTCCTCCACAGTTGTTTTAAAATAAAATAATATACAAGGTGTATCTGACATCGTAACGCAAACTTCGCGGATAGGCTACACCGCATGCCACTAATTACATTATGATAGGCAGTTATGTCGTTAATGAACGGTTACAGAATTCACAGTGGTTAAAAAAAAGTGTCGGCTCGGCATTTGAACGTTGCAAGCGTGCCGCCGTGCGGGTTTGTAGGTATGACGTTGATCCCTGATGTAAACTCTATCAAATCAGCTGTTAGGACAGTTTTTCGAGTTTTGTTTTCATTGCGCTTTTTTGTATAATTAGCGAATTAATTAATTTTTACTTTAAAATCTTATTGGGTTATAAAAATACAGCAATTATGAACGGTCTAAAGTGAAAAAAACTTCATATAATTTTTTTTAAATCATGAAAAAGCCGACGAAAAATTCCACCACTGGGGGGTTCAGAATCATGTGCTGGATCCATGGTACTCGTTTGTGCGTCGATACACCCTGTATATGTCACCCTCTATATAATGTAAATATAGAACAGCTTTGCTTACTTGAAAGAAAGAAAATACATTAATTCAGCACAGACATGGCACACAATACAATACATCTAATCTTATAAGAAAAACGCGAAAGAAACCGCGGATTAATCTTAGCGTTTATACAAAGTTAATTTACTTTATACGAACCTGAATATATTTTATTCTGAATAAGCAACTGAATCAATTCCAATAATTTTTAAACCATGTTTTATTTTTTCCAAATACATTTAGAAATTGTTACAGTGTGGTTACCGAGCGCGACACGCAACTTAAGGTAGATAGTAGGCCTAACAGCGGACGCCACAGGTCAACATACCGCTCGCTCTTTATTATATCTCGTTTTCATTATATTTTTTTTTAAATTTTGTACATAGATTCTTTACTTAAAAATACTGGAGACATGTTTCGGGTTTCGCATTTGAGTGTCTTCAAGGCTGGAGTGAATATGCTCTTAATAAAGTAATGCGCTTTACCATCATCGATTGCGTCACTGCTTACCATCAGGCGGGATTGCAGTCAAGCGCTAGTTAATAATATATATTTAAAAAAAAAATTGTATATGTAGGTATGTCTGTATGGTCGTATTAATCTCGGAAATTGCTTCACCGGTATCAAAATAATTCGTTAGTTATTTTAGCTAACACGTTTTTTTTTATAGAAATAGCGTAGGATTATTTATGGAAAATCACTGGTTATTAATATTTAATCTATGACATTATAAATAAATGTAGAATACTAATCGACTCTATGGGTTTTTACCACATTATTATCTGTGGCTATCTATACTAATATTATAAATCGGAAAGTGAGTTTGTTTGTTGATCCGCTTTCACGCCGTAACTACTGCACCGATTGCTTTGAAATTTTGGAAACGTAAAGTTAGACGTCCGGATTAAATAATAGGGTACTTTTATCGCGGAAAATTTTTGACGTTTTCGAGGTAAATCTAAAAAGCGCGATATAACCGACTACCACGCGGGCGAAGCCGCGGGCGGAAAGCTAGTAAGTTATAAATCAGTTTTGCAATGGGCCATCGTGTTAACAATAATAGGACTATTATTCACTACTAGCTGCGCCGCTCGGTTTCACCCGCGTACGTTTCGATATGTTTTTTTTTTAATATATGCTCCGCTACTACTGGTCGCAGCGTGATGCTATATGGCCTAAAGCCTTCCTGGATTAATGGGCTATCCATCGCAAAAAGAATTTTTCAAATCGAACCAGTAGGTCCTGAGATTAGCGCGTTCAAACAAACAAGCAAACTTTTCAGCTTTACAGGGTACCGCCCATCTATAGAATATCCTATACATATAGAATGAAAAAGTCCCATTAAGAGGAATGCCACGCGGGCGAAGCCGCGGGCGGAAAGCTAGTATAAAATAAAACATAAAATTCATTTTTACGCGGCAAACCGACCATAAATGACATAACGGAGAGATATAAGAAAGACATGGTCCGATGGTCTCTGTCGCAACAGTAGTGGCGAAATATTGAGTCGACCGACGTAAACCGTACTGCCCGTCGTATCACAGAGAAATACAGAAAGTCCATTTTATATGTTACACAGACAACAGCAGGTCTTCTTTTCTTTTTTCTTCTCAGCCTATAGAGGTCCACTGCTGGACATAGGCCTCCCAAAGGCATTGCCCCACGCTTGGCAAGCGGGTTGGGAGTCGCAGTAATTTGATATTCCACAGGAGAAGTGCTGCTGTCCGCTTCCCTCTCTCTAGACACCCACGGGAGGATATGGGTTGGTACTATTCTAAGCCCGGTACCAGGCGGTAGTCCGGTATCACACAGTACGCCGGTAACAGCAGGTCAAGCTACGCGAAACTGTCAAATATTGCCACTCAACCTTCAGCCTTAATGCTGTAGCGATAAATCTAGAAAAAGGCGCATGGTTCAATCGCTATGACACATTTTTGACTCATATGGAAAATTCTTGACTCGGATGGAACCTTCTGGAAACGCATGGCATATCAATATTCAACGGGCTGTTTTATTTACTAACATTATTATTGTTTTCCAGGAAACATGACCAAAACATGACCAAATAAAATATGAAATTTTACGTAATCATCATAGTAACAATGCAAATTAATTCTGAAAGAATCTTCTTTTCCGTCAATTAATTCCAACTTCCCCAAAATTTGCTAATTTTAAAAAGACATGAGCGATGCGACCGCGTGCCGCGTGCCCTGCCCCCGGGTTGTGGAGGTCAGACGGCAGTCGCTTCACGGAAAATGTCGAAGTTTAGCCATATCAGCAGTTGGACTGGTAAAGCGGACCCCAGACTCCAACGCTGAAAAGGCTTCGGATGCGACTGGCATTAACGCTGTGATGATGATGAATAGAATCAGTTATCGATACCTAACAATATCTTTACGGATCGGATAGGGTTTTCTTTACATATTGTAAATTTATGTGTGCGTACATTCTCGATCTTCATAAGAACCTGACCTACTGCATACATCTGTTTAATGTCGTCATTTTTAGCGAGACAGCTTTAGCAGTGCTCGGATTTAGGCGTTGTCCGAAATATGTGGTTAGTAAAGTATGTTGACGATTGCGAACACGACCTTAATGTCTTACTGGCACCTGCTAAAAGAGAAATGAGTAGAGATAGCGACTATGAACTAGTTTGTAAGCTGCGTTAGAGCCTGCAGTGGTATTGGAAGGGCGTAGTTTGGTCATGGGGCTCACTAGGCGTGGGGGTAGGCATAAATCTAGGGTACAGCGGGAATTTAGAAAGGATTTTAGTCGGTATGAGTCTCACTCAAAAATCTGAAACATGGTTGCCCACAATGAGCCTATACGAAGGCTCAAAATCACACAAAGGGCGATGGAAAGAGCTATGCTCGGAGTTTCTCTGCGCGATCGAATCAAGAATGAGGAGATCCGCAGAAGAACCAAAGTCACCGACATAGCTCTTGGAGTCGCTAAAATTAAGCGGCAGTGGGCAGGGCACATTGCTCATAGAACCGATGGCCGATGGGTGAATTACTAAGTCAGCTCATATAGTCTAGAAACATTAACAAATATATTAAATAACCTGACTTCTAAAGGTGAACCAAATTTTTTGCGAATTGTCATGCAAATTTCAAATCATATAATAAAAATTATAGCAAGAGGTATTCTTTTTGAAGGTTGTCGTCGACTAGGAATTACTCATTACATAATTAGGGGTAGTTTGACACCCCAATACCCCGTGCAGGAGACGAGGTCCGGACTGACCGGGCCAGCACGAGGGTGTGGGGCCGTGGAAGAATTTAGACTCCCGTGGCCCACGCGCGCTCGTGATAGAAGAGACACCGGGGTGGTTTTAGTCAGTAAGAGTCTGACAGACCCCGTCGCCCACTCCAGGGCGGCGGACATCCTATGAGTATTTCCACACCGAAAAAAAAAATAAGAGGGTTACACTATGTAAATACAATTGAGCGCGTATTAGACATTGCAACACTACAGGTCGACAAATAGTTGAAGTTACTTAAGGAAAAATCAAGCAAGAAAATCTAGCCAAGTCGATAAAATCTAGGTTTAAATCTAGGCTAGCCTACCTAGTGAAAGTATCATCAGCTTACCAAGTATTATATAACATGAAACGGGTTTTCTTGCACACGATTCTTCAATATGTTAAGACATGTAGGTAAGTACTTGATGACCTTATTATGGTCGGCTAACTTGTGCCAATACTCCGTCAATGCATCACTTTTTTATGTTTTAAACTAGCACTTGACCGCAATTCAGCCTGATGCATCACAGCAGTGATGCGATCGTTGATGGTAAAGCTAGTTTATTAAGAGCTCTAGCCTTAAAGACACTCAAATTGTAGTGTGAAGGAAACACCGCGGCTGGCAAATTGTTACAGTCCCTCGATGTACGCGGAATAAAAGAGGAAGCAAGACGCTTCGTCCAGATCGTAGTGCGAAAAACGTGAGTGTGGAATGTCGCCGTACGACGGGTCGTCCGACGGTGGAACTTAACTTTAATCATCACTTGTGAATAAACACCTTATTGTTTAAGAGGTTTATTCATAAACGGTGATTAAATTAAAGTGACGTTAAAATATCAAAAATGTATGATTAAACAGCCACTAATCACTAGTTAACTTTAAATAACGTTTATGGATAAAGGGGTTAAATGTCGGAAACGGCTGTCGATTGCAATTGTGGGTAGTCAACAGAATTTATTAAGATTTAGTTTTCTAATTTCTTTTAAGTGATTTAACAATCAATTTTTTTAAACGTTATAAACTGACTGAACACTCAAAATAACTGAGTGAATAGGAAGGAAGACGGCAGTTGAGCGAGGTGATGCAATGTTAAACCCAACAACACGACCAACGAAGCTGCGCCAGAGGGAGGTTGAACTGGAGACCCTCCACGACCAAACTACCGACACAACAACATTTGGCGCATCGTACCCGGCACACATCGCAACACAACTGCTCAGACCCGTCCTCCGTACGGTTACACCAGATATCATGCCGGAACGCGACGAATAGGATGGCGGCAAGACTTTGTCTGGTGGGTGGTAACTTCTGTCGGCAGCCGATGTTATGGTCTACCACCGAGAAACTGGGCCGATGGGACAGACAGGTTCTCGAGCAGTGACCACGCACCGGAAAACGCAGCGTGGGTAGGCCCCCGACAAGGTGGACCTGCGACCTGGTGAAGGTCGCGGGAACCGCTGGATGCGGGAGGCGCAGGACCGGTCGTCGTGGAGATCCTTGAGGAAGACCTATGTCCAGCAGTGGACGTCTTTCAGCTGAAATGATGATGATGATGATGACTCTAACTCGACCGGAGACATTAGCCGATTAGTACATGGTATAAGTTCTTCTTCTTGTCTCTTCTTTTCAAGGTGATATTCAACCTCAACTCTTGATCAATGGCCTCTGTGGATTAGATACCACAATTTCGCCAATAACACGTGTAACAAATTATAGAATTTCTTTGAAAATTTTACTTCACAATAATGGCGGATATCGCCAATGACAGTTGAAAAGACGGCCGCGTGAACCGTCTATGAGGGAGGTTTGAGGCAAAGTCATGATGTGTGTTCTTTATGAATTACTAGCTGCGCCACGCGGTTTCACGCGCGCTTTTATTCAAAATGCCCCGCTCCTATTGGTCGCAGCGTGATATTATATAGCCTAAAGCTTTTCTGGATTAATGAACTATCCAACGCAAATATAATTTTTCAAATCGGACCCGTAGTTCCTGAGATTAGCGCGAACAAACAAACAAACAAACAAACATACATACAAACAAACTCTTCAGCTTTATATATTAGTATAGAAGTATAAATTTACTGAATGCACTTTTTACTACATAAATCACGCGCTTTTATTTAGTAAACGACACTATAAATAATTTTAGAATCCAATAAAAAATGCGCGTGACAATCATCTTAGCTTTCCCATCAAAAAAAAAAAAAAAAACTCCGGTATAAATTAGGTGAAGTGATTTTACAGTCTTAATGTGTCAATTATGTCAATCATAAGTGGAATGACACCTCATCACTCCACTGTCATTTCTCCTAAGTTTTTACAGACATTCACACCGGGGCAGCTTCTAATGTTGTACAAAGCACAGGTCCGTTCGTGTGTGTAGTATTGCAGCCACATTTGGGCTGGTGCTGTTAAGTGTCACCTGGCCACTTTGGATTCGGTGGAGAGGCGTGCGAAGAGGCTGATTGGTGACCCTGATTTAACTCGAGATGGTCTCCAAAGCCTTAGAGCACAGGCGTAAAGTAGCCAGCCTTTCGGTGTTCTATAGGATGCATTTTGGGGAGTGTGCGAGGGAATTGCATGATTTAATTCCCCCATCTCCGTTCCACCATCGAACGACCCGTCGTACGGCGAGTTTCCACCCTTACGTTGTTAACACACACTACGATCCGGACGAAGCGTTTCCCCTCCTTCTTTATACCGCGTACATCGAGGGACTGGAACAATTTGCCAGCGGCGGTGTTTCCGTCAGACTACAATTTTAGTATCTTCAAGGCTAGAGTGAATAGGCTCTAAATAAACTAGTGCGCTTTACCATCAACGATTGCGTCACTGCTTACCATCAGACGGGATTGCGGTCAAGCGCTAGTATACATATAATTTATAAAAAAAGACATGATTAATAAATGGTACTATTGAATCAACGGCTTTGCATCTCTCAGGCACGGTGCATTAAATCTCTGTGCACAAAAAAAGCGCAAATAAATAACCGATTCGTTCTGTTAATGGAAACTTCCGAATCAAACCGGAAGTCAGACAAAAAACTTACTAAGAAAACGATAGACAGATGGCATTGATACTAAAGTAGCAAGTCTAAGCCGTGTCATTGAGAATTTATAATTACTTTCAATTAGAGACGGTAGGTAATTAATGGGGAAAAGTTATAATTTAACATCACGCTATAATATCTAGAAATGTTTGACAGATACATTTATTTTCGTAAATAAACACAATTCTTTAATATATACTATAATTTCTCTGCGTGATCAAATCAGAAATGAGGAAATCCGCAGAAGAACCAAAGTCACCGACATAGCTCTGCGAGTCGCTAAACTTAAGTGGCAGTGGGCAGGGCATATTGCTCGTAGAACCGATAGCCGATGGGGCAGTAAGGTTCTGGAGTGGCGGCCAAGTACTGGAAGACGCAGCGTACGGAGGTCCCCAACAAGGTGGACCGATGACCTGGTGAAGGTCGCGGGAAGCCGAAGGATGCGGCCAGCACAAGACCGGTCGGCGTGGAAAGCCTTGGGGGAGGCCTTTGTCCAGCAGTGGACATCTATAGGCTGAAGAAGAAGAAGTGCTTGACCGCAAACCCACCTGATGGTAAGCAGAGATGCAATCGTTGATGGTAAGGCGCGCTAGTTTATTAAGCCTATTCACTTAAAAAAACTTAGTGAATAGGAAGGAAGACGGCAGTTCAGCAAAGATGCAATGTTAAACCCAACAACACGACTAACGATGCTGCGCCAGAGGGAGATTGATCTGGAGACCCACCACGACCAAACTCCCGACACAACAACTTTGACGCATCGTACCCGGCACCGGCACCCGGCTTTACCAGACATCATGCCGGATCACGACGAATCGCTTGGCGGCAAGACTTTGTCTGGTGGGTGGTAACTTCTGCCAGCAGCCGATGTTATGGTCTACCACGGAGACAATGATATGTAGGAAAGCCAGGGTTTACTAGTTACCTGCCATGGCTGCTGTAATTAGAAAGAGAAACCGTGGTCTTGGCGCACAGTCGAGTGAAGGAACACGGGTGGGTTTTAGTCAGTAAAAGTCTGACATGCCGTTCCGCTCCACCCAGAACGGGAGAGATCAATTGATGATTTCACATCCGCGAAAAAAAAAGAAGTAAAAATAAGAGTTTATCAGTAATTATTCGTAAATTTGTGTCTGGTTGTTGACCTTTTATCCTCCCACTACCGGGCACAGGTCTCCTCTCTTCAGAGAAGGATTGAGCGTAATCACTACGCTTGCTCAAAGCGGGTTGGCGATTTCAGACTTGGAAAGTCCAGGTTTCCTCAAGATGTTTTCCTTCACCTTGTCGTCGTCGTTGGTGTCCAAGATATTATACTTAGAAAGTACATAATATATCTTAGAAAAGTTATATTGGTACTTGGCTGACCTGGAATCGAATCCGCTCACCCATATTTGAGAGGCTGGTGTTTTAACCACTAGGCTACCGCGACTAACGCGAATAACGCATAGGATACTTTTATCCGGATATTATCACAGGACCAAAACATACCCGGGTGAAACCGGGGTGCAGCTAATATCTCATTCTAAAACACTTTGATCAACCCAGTACTCAATCTTATACATACAGGGTGTATCTGACATCGTAACGCAAACATCGCGAAAAGGCTAGACCGCATGCCACTAACATAATTATGATAAAAAAAATATGATAAAAAAAAAATATAAATATGAAAAAAAAATATGATAGTCATTTATGTCGTTAATGAGCGGTTACGGAAATCACAGTGTTTATAAAAAGGTGTCAGTTCGGTTTTTGAACATTGCAAGCGTGCCGCCGCGCGTGTTTGAAAGTATGACGTTGACCTCTGATGTCATTATCATCATATCAGCGTTAATCCCAGTCACATCCGTAGCTTTTCAGCTTTTGGAGTCTGGGATCCGTTTTATCAGTGTAACTGATGATTTTGGCTAAACTTCGATATTTTCCGTGAAGCAACTGCCGTCTGACCTCCACAACCCGAAGGCGATATCTAAGCATTGCAGTTTAACATGTTAGACTTTTGAGGGCTCCAACAACCCGTGACGACTGACACAAGATGGTCGTATGGCAACCGAGACCAACGGCTTAACGTGCTTTCCGAGGCACGACCAGACCAGTGCAAATATTCATATTCATGCATACAAATATTTGAACTGTGCGGGGATCGAACACGCGCCTTCTTGCGCAACGGCCGCGTTCACTACCGCTACGCCACGGAGGCTGCCAACGTTGACCCCTGATGTGAACTCTATTAAATCAGCTGATAGAATAGTTTTTCCAGTTTTGTTCACATTGAGCTTTTTTGTGTTATTAGCGAATTAATTAATTTTTATTTTAAAATCTTGTTGGGTTATAAAAGTTTAACAATTATGAATTGTGTGAAGTGGAACAAAACTGCATAATTTTTTTTAAATCAAGGAAAAGCCGACGGAATTTTCCACCGCTGGGGGGTTCAGAATCATGTACTGGATCCATGGTACTCGTTTGTGCGTCGATGTCAGATACACCCTTTATATTCGCATGATGCAAGATAGTACCAAGTCATAATTGCTTGTTACAACTCCATACAATGACAGAACAAAAAGTATAAAACATGGTTACTGTTGAATGAATAACTTGCGCGCGCGCAGATCAATAGTAATCAAAGGTGGGAGTAATAAATTGAGATTGATTGTATAAATGTTACTACATAACAACAGCTACTTTTTTATAAGTATAAACAAGTGCTTGACTGCAATCCCGCCTGATGGTAAGCAGTGATGCAATCGTTGATGGTAAATCGCTCTACTTTATTAAGAGTCTATACACTCTAACCTTGAAGACTTTTACAAAAATTGTAGTCAGACGGAAACACCGCCGCTGGCAAAATGTTCCAGTCCCTCGATGTACGCGGTATAAAAGACGAGGCAAAACGCTTCGTCCGGATCGTTTTTTTTTATTAAATTAGTTATAAACTAGTGCTTGACTGCAATCCCGCCTGATGGTAAGCAGTGATGCAATCGTTGATGGCAAAATGCACTAGCTTAAAAACTGAGTGAATAGGAAGGAAGACGGCAGTTGAGCGAGGTGATGCAATGTTTAACCCAACAACACGACCAACGATGCTGCGCCAGAGGATGATCAATCTCCCTCTAGCGCAGCATCGTTTGGTCGTGTTGGTCTTGGGTTTAACATTGCATCACCTCGCTCAACTGCCGTCATCCTTCCTATTACTAAGTTTTTTAAGTGAATAGGCTTAATAAACTAGTGCGCTTTACCATCAATGATTGCATCACTGCTTACCATCAGGCGGGAAAAAAATAAAACAAAAAAAAAAATACATTTTTAAGAAATGCAATTTTGACGGGAAATAAAATGGTTTTATTATTATTATCAATGTACGCTTTGTGTGTGCAGAGTAAAGTATTTTTTTATAATTTTTTTTTTATTCTATTAATTTAGTTGTCCATTCCAAAAAATAGTATCTGTGAGAATGTTTTTAATAACCCGGAAAATACAATGTGGCCAAACAATGTTCTCTTTGTTTTCAACTTATTTTAACGAATGCACACAAAAATACAGCAAAGTCTTTGACCTTACGCAGTGCGGGAGTTTACCTATTAATTAAAAAACGTTGAACTCCAAAACGGAAGAGGACCTGAGTACAATGCTCGAAGACCTAAGTAGAGCCTCCAAGCGAGTCGGTCTTAAAATGAACATGGACAAGACGAAAGTCATGTCTAATGCCCATGTTGTACCAACTCCTATAAAGATTGGAGACTCTCTCGAAGTTGTTGACAGTTACGTGTACATGAGACAAACTGTCCAGTTAGGAAGGTCCAACTTCGAGAAAGAGGTCAATCGTCGAATCCAACTCGGCTGGCTGGCCTGCTTTCGGGAAGCTACGTAAAATCTTTTCGTCCGAAACCAGTGGTCGTTAACAATGGGCCTTATAAGAAGGCTCAAAGTCACTCAAAGGGCAACGGAGAGGGCTATGCTTGGGGTTTCACGGCGCGATCGAATCAGGAAGACGTAGCGTGGGTAGGCCCCCGACTAGGTGGACTGACAACCTGGTGAAGGTCGCGGGAAACCGCTGGATGCAGGCGGCTCAGGACCGGTCGTCGTGGAGAACCTTGGGGGAGGCCTATGTCCAGCAGTGGACGTCGTTCGGCTGAAATGATGATGATGAACTCCAAAAATCGTGTATAAGAAAAAAAGATTCGATCTCGTGTAATTTTTCGGGATCAATCCCGAAGCATAATATGACGAGATCCCGTTCGAGATTGACGGGATTGTGTGGTCCGCTTTTGACAGCAACAATAGGAGTGTTTCTTGGGTAAAAAAATTGATTCTATTTAGTCCGTCATTCAGATTATAGAAAAATATTGGATACGTATATTTTGTTTTATCAAATCAATAAAAATTTACAAATATAAAAGGCATCAAAGATCAGGAGTGGTGGCTGGTGACGTCACTAGTTGCTAAAAAGTATAGCAAGGACTGACGTCACACGAGTTTTCAACTTACTGTATCGTCTTCATTTTTTGTTTATATGAAAAAAGAAAAAAATCGTATCTAGTTTTTTATTGGAAATCTGACTGACGGACTAATTCGTTTTTTAATCAACTATCTGTTCTTTTGCATGGCAGTGAGGCGTGGCCTGTGCTTGAGCGACACAAGCAGGAGCTGCGTGTCACGGAAATGAATATGCTGCGGTGGATGTGTGGAGTTACACGGAAAGACCGCATCAGGAACTCCCGCATCGCATGCGTGGCAGTCCTCGTGTCCGTGATATAGCAGACAAACTGCAAGAGGGTCGCCTACGCTGGTACGGTCACGTCTTACGAAAACCGGCATGTTACGTAGGGAACAAACGCCTTGCCATGGCGCTTACGCCGGGCTGGAACAAGCGAGGTAGACCAAAGAAGTGCTGGCTTGACGTTGTAAGAGATGACATGCGTGCCAACAATCTCACATCACGGGATGCTAGACATCGTGCGAAATGGAGGAGTAAGTGTAGGAAAGCTGACCCTGGGCTCCAACGCGAAAGATTATACGCTGAGATGATGATGATGATGAGTCAATTACCCGATCAGCTCGGGACACGCGATAAAAAAAAAGAAACTGATTTATTTGAGTGTTTAACAAGAGGAAGATTTTTGCAGTTTGCATATAATTGCTTGGTCTTGGTATTGCTAACCAGTGAAATGAAATGAAATGAAATGAAATGAAATGAAATGAAATCGTTTATTAAGCAAGTAGGATCACTGATCACTTTTACACGTCATGTTTATTTTTTATTTTATTTTTTTAACTAGATGAAGCCGGCATTTCCTAACTGACTACCTCTGAGAAGAAATGGCCGAAACAAACTCAGGGATCATCGTCTTTTTTCAAGTCCAGACATTAAAAATGAAAATGTTTACAATAATTTACCTTATAATTACGCATATTGCTTAATAAAAATTAACAATGCTTAACAGAGCGAGCAGCTCAATCCCAAGCTTTTTTGTCTTCTAAATAATCTGTGATTTTATAATACCCCTTTTTGCAAAGTTTGGCCTTTATATGGTTCTTAAATCGTTTAATGGGTAAGTTTCGAACGTCCATGGGAAGCTTGTTGTAAAAGTGTATACATTGACCCATTAACGAGTTGCCTACTCTGTGGAGACGAGTGTGATGTAAAGCAAGATTGTGTTTGTTCCTGGTATTTACATTATGAATATCGCTTATCTTCTTAAAATTAAAAAGTCAGTGTTGGGTCAGAGAGGATATTTTTTTTTTTAGCTGGGTATATTGCAATGGACATTAATTAGCAGACTCTCGATACATTTTGTTTTTTAAGAAGTATTAAGATTTTTACTTTCCAAATTACCCGTTACTACCTACTGTTTAATCTACTTCAGCTATACCTACTTCTGTTTTGATTATGTTCATGTTAGCAAAACTGTTAATCTATAGTCTATACTAATATATAAAGCTGAAGGGTTTATTTGTTTGTTTGAACGCGCTAATCTCAGGAACTACTGGTCCGATTTGAAAAATTCTTTTTCCGTTGGATAGCCCCTCGATCCAGGAAGGGTTTAGGCTTCATATGACATCACGCTGCGACCAATAGGAGCAGAGCATATCGAAACATACGCGGGTGAAACCGCGTGGCGCAGCTAGTTATTTTATAATACTAAAAAATCAGTTAGTAGTAATAAAAGATATAGGCTTAGCTTTTCTTTACAATAATATTTTATTTAATTAACCTCACTATTACAAACACGCAGTTTTCTTTGAATTTAGTCTTGTGATTTTTTTAAACTAGACGAAATCCCAAAAATTATGGGATCTCGAATTTACGGTCTCGAGTCGAGATTTCATTCCTTAGCCTCTACATACAGTAACAAAAACTAATGGTTAAAATGAGAATAATACATAATTATTTGGTCCCGGATGACATTCGCCAGAAGTTCGAAAGTCACCCTGATCGACAGGGTAACTTCAGGGTCTATAGGCCATAACATCGGCTGCCGGCAGAAGTTACCACCCACCAGACAAAGTCTTGCCACCAAGCGATCCGTAGTGGTCCGGCATGATGCCTGATGAAGCCGTACGGAGGACGGGACTGAGCAGCTGCTTACCATCTGGCGAGATTGCAGGTCAGGCACTAGTTTATAATCATTAAGTTATAAGTTTTTACTTTTTACATTTCAGTGATATTTTATTTTTTGTTTTGCTTTTGTGGTATTTTGGCGTGGCTAGCTGGCATATTTATATATTTTTTCTCTTGTATTACTATACCTACATAGTATTGTATAAACTATTGTGTTTTTTCTAAATGAACAGACAGCTGTGCTGATGGAGAGTTTCTTCCGCCACTTCTTCTTCCCAGCGAAAGCACTTAGGAAGTGTCGATGGGTGGGCGTTTTGGGGAACTGTTTTATGTAATATTGACGTTCAAAAAGTGCTGATTCTCAGCCTAGTTTGAATAAATGACTTTTTGATTTTGATTTTCGATTAAACAAAAAATAATTCCATCCACATACCAACCCCGGCAAGCATAGCTTACCCTGAAAACTGTTACCACTTACCCACGAGGCCTGTTTGTTACAAACATTTGACTAAGAATTTCAAAATATTCCTGTTAACCCCCCCACGTGTTTATAACAGGTCCCAGTTAAGCATTCAGATTCGAACTCGCGACCTTTAAGCACCAGTTAAGCAATAAGTTACTTAACAGACAGACTTAATTGCCTTTGTAGCTTGCTAACAGGTTCTGAGTTCAAGTCTGTTAAGAATCTGGATTTGGTATATGTCCACTGCTGGACATCAGTGCTATTGAATGCCATGATGTGTGGTATTTCCTTTTACAGCCTCCGTGGCGTAGCGATAGCGAACGCGGCTTCTGCGCAAGGAGGTGCAGGTTCGATCCCCGCGCAGTACAAATATTTGTATGCATGAATATGAATATTTGCACTTTTCCGGTCGTCCCTTTACATTTATTTTCTCTGTGGTGACCACGCACCGGAAGACGCAGCGTGGGTAGGCCCCCGACAACGTGGACCGACCACCTGGTGAATTTCGTGGAAACCGCTGCATGCGTCTTTCGGCTAAAATGATGATGATGATGACGATACGCCTCGGAATAGGCAATTAGCTTCATCTTACTGGTTGACCACCCAGAGCGGGAAGGTCATTTGATGATTTCTTATCCAAAAAAAGGATTTTTTGTTAATTTAACCTGTTATTTGTCACAAAAAAAACATTAGTCTCAGTAAGATGCTGCAAAAACCCCTGTCTTATCATTAACAGGAAAACCACAATATTAAAATTAGGTATGTTCTTGTTTTTTAACTCTTTTCTCGGAAAATTAAACGTTAATTTTCCTAATACAATACTTGCAATTGCATTTTAACTCGGCTATTTGTAGATTATTTTTGAGGTTATCCTGTTCATGAGGTGTGTCATGTATTGACGACAACAGGTCAAGTTACCCTAAACTGTCAAATATTTTCAATCAACTTTGAGCCTTAACAATTTAGAGATAAAGTAGAAAATCTAATAAAAAAATCAGACAGATTGTAGTTACTTGATATGTGTCGTCTGCATATACAACTTTATTTATTCTTTACTAGCTTTCGCTTATATCGCGCTTTTTAGATTACCCTCGGGAATACTAATTATTTTCGGGATAAAAATTACCCTATTATTTAATCCCGACTTCTAACTTTACGTCTACAAAATTTCAAAGCAATCGGTTCAGTAGTTAGGTACGGCGTGAAAGCGGAACAAACTCGCTGTCCCATTTATAATATTAGTAAATATACGAAACCTGAATATAATTTTTCATACACATAATAAGCAACTCAATCGATTCCAATCATTTTTACACCATGTCATATTTTTTCCCAAATATATTTAAAAAATGTTGCAGTGTGGTTACTGAGTGCACAACACGGTTCACAGCTGATCATAGTGTCCTCTAGGATCCGCGCGAACGGCGTGTTGACCATATTTTTGTAGGGACAACTAGGTTCCATAACAAGCTCATAACTTTGTGATTATTCATGATATCTTTTTGAAATTTTGTACATAGATTCTTTACTTAAAAATACTGGACACGTGTTTCGGGTTTAAAAAAAAAAAAAAACCAAAGGTTTGTTATCAAACCCGCGACACGCAACGCAACAGTCGATCGCTCAGCGATTGTGCCATCCGTGTCGTCAATAAGTTGGTAGATTAATACCATAGAATAAAGAGAGGGAAGTACGTTATCTTCATACAAACGGACCGCGCGCGGCTTGTATGTGTGCGCCATAGTATCTATGCGTCGCCGCACGCACACCTAAACACAATATTAGAGTGCCTATGACTGCGCTAGTCGCGGCTAGCACGAAACGAGGTTCGCGCGTCACGGCTTTTCGGCACATTAGCTTTTAAAAAATGATCACATAAACTGCAAAGTTGGTATGTCTATTTATGAACAAATAAAAGACTTATATTTTTCAAATTATATTTCTAAAAGTTATTTACAAGGATACGGATATATTACACATTAAAGTTTAATAACAACGCGTTTCGTAATAGTCGAAACCGACGAAAGTAGGTATTTTTCTGTAGCTAATTTGTAATTTTGTATTAAATGTGTGATTCAATAGATGTTATGTTTGTATTATTTATATTTGTATTAATTAAAAATAAAAATAAATATGGTTCTTTATGTGTACAAAACTAAAAATAAAAATTACAAAAAAAAACTGACTAGTATATGTAAACTAAATACTAAGCAAATAATTTAAACATAAGCTCTTAGTCTATAAATATTTGTTAGCGGTTTGGGCGACAACCGTAACCGACGAAGCGCGGACAGTCGTCAACCCTAAGACAGTAGGCAATTAAATCGCGGATTGGGTCGCAGATAACCTACTTCCCCTCTTTATTCTATGTTAATACTCTCAAGAAGAAAGTACAGCCGTCGGTCCTGTGCTTCGTCTCTCCCTGGTGGTGCTGGATTGCCGTTCCATCGGAGTATGAGAGTATAGGAACATAGAATGAGTATCTATCCAGTCATGGGGAGTGTGTTCCGCCACTTCTTCTTCCCAGCGAAAGCACTAGGAAGTGTCGAAGGGCGGGCGTTTTGGGGGACTGTCTTATGTTATACTTATTGGCCTTCAAAAAGTGCTGATTCTCAGCCTAATTTGAATAAATGATTTTTTATTTTGATTTATGACATAACTTCTCCATCCATCTCCGTTCAGTCATCTGACGACCCTTTGTAGGGCGAGTATCCACCCTTTTTTTTTTGTTGGGATGGAATATCATTAAATGACATTTATTTATTTATTTATAATAATTACAACGGCTTGCGCCAATGACAGTAATTACACGCATAAAAATATTCATAAAACTAATAAAGATAACATTAAACATATTATATGAGCAAACATTATAGTAAAAAAAAATAACAAATTAGAAATTATACATAATAATTAACTTAGGAAATTAAAATACAATCGAAAAAATTATTACAACATATAAATTACTTACAAACAAACATACCTTTCGCAGAACATTACAGAATCAGACATGATCGCCCTGAGTGTGTCATTAAAAATATCACAGTCCGGGACTGCTTCCATTAAGGAGTTTAGGGCACCAAGCATGCGACACAACGGGGATTGCGCGCGCGACACAGTGCGGCAATGGGATGTGGCAAACAGTCGATGTCGTCGAGAAGGCCTGTGACGCAGGTAGTTGTCAGGCACATAAAGTCTACACAAAGTGTTATGCAGCTCTGGGGAATCCACCATGCCCCTCAAGACTTTGACTGCTATACGGATCTGATCCCTAGCTCTACGCACTGAAAGGGAATTATATCCTAATATTCCCAGCAAGAAATGAGTAGGATACATAAGTGGATAATATCCGTATATCTCCCGCTCTGGGCGGAGCGGAAGGGCGTGTCAGACTTTTACTGACTAAAACCTACCCGTGTTTCTTCACTTGCCTGTGCAACGGCCACGGCCACGGTTTCTTGTTTAACCAACCCACAACCCTGACCCAGGAGGCATCGGTCTTCGTGGACCTCGTCATGGTGTGCTGACATCTCTTTGAGGCGCGCGTGAAACATAACGCGTCATCGACTCGGGCCTGGACCTTACCGGGCGGCGAGCTGCCCACTGCTCGCCGCCCGCAGGCCCGCGCCTACGGTGGCCGGGAGTTCGATGTTGCCTCCCGACCAGGGCGTCTCCTGCGGCGGCTAGTGGCATGAGGGGTGCGGGTATCCACCCTTACGTTACGTTGTTGACACCACTAGGATCCGGCCGAAACGTTTGAAAGAAGAAAGAAAGAAAAATCGTTTATTTGCACTAAACATGACGCAAGCGTTTACATAAAACATAAAAATAAGAAATTGTTGAGGAAAACATGCGTCATATCCACGCAAAACGGCTGTCGCTCAGCATTATGCTGCGACTCTATGCAAAAAACAGAGCGCTTTACCATCAACGATTGCCTCAGTGCCTACTATCAGGCGGGATCGCGCTCAAGCACTATTTTATAACGTTTAAAAGAAACAAATTGTTAATTGTAATATCTCCGACATACCTGGCTAATCTAAGTTGAGGTCGTGTTAATAATAAAATATCCTCTCAAGTATCAAGATAAAGTCGTCCTCAAGAACTATGCAATCAAATGTAAAAAAAAAATCGGCTAAGTGCGCGTCGACCTCGCGTACGAAAGGTTCCGTACGATTATCTTTAAAAACGCCAAAAAAATCACGTTTGTTGTATGTAATTAAATTAAAATAAAATAAATATTAAAGGGAGGCTCCCTTCAATATTTATTTTATTTTAATTTAACCATTTATTTTTAATTAAATTATCAAATATTCTGTGAACATTTTAAGCGTCTATCTATTTTCGTTATTAATTTGGAGCAACAAACGGCAAAAAAAAACACGTTTGTTTTATGGGAGGTCCTTAAATATATATTTTTTTATATTTTTAGTATTTGTTGTTATAGCGATAACAGAAATACATAATCTCTGAAAATTTAAACTGTCCAGCTATTACGGTTCATGAGATACAGCCTGGTGACAGACGGACGGTCAGAAAAAACAACACACAAACACACACAAAGTCTTGCCGCCAAGCGATTCGTCGTGTTCCGGCATGATGTCTGGTGAAGCCGTACGGAGGACGGGTCTGAGCAGTTGTGTTGCGATGTGTGGCGGGTACGATGTGCCTAATGTTGTTATGTCGGGAGTTTGGTCGTGGAGGGTCTCCAGATCATCCTCTGCCGCAGCATCGTTGGTCGTGTTGTTGGGTTAAACATTGCATCACCTTGCTCAACTGCCGTCTTCCTTCCTATTCACTCAGTTTTTTTGAGTGAATAGGCTTAATAAGCTAGTGCGTTTTACCATCAACGATTGCATCACTGCTTACCATCAGGCGGAATTGCAGTCAAGCACTAGTTTATAACTAATAAAAATAAAAAAAAAAGACGGACAGCGAAGTCTTATGAATAGGGTTCCGTTTTACTTTTTAGGTACGGAACCCTAAAAACATTTGCAAGTGGCAACACTTAAAGATAAGCGCATTCAAACAGGTATAAACAAAAACTAACACAAGATATTCAGCTCTATTATTAGTATAAAATATAATTTATTGAAATTATAAATAAACTAAAAACCAATTTAAAATAAGTATACAAAAAGCGTTGGTTTTAAATTGTTATAATATTGGCGATTATAGTGAGGACACGGTGGGCGCAGTGACTGAGAAACCGTCTGCTGCGATAAGTGTCGCGGGTTTGATCCCCACTCGGAACTAATATTTGTATCTTTATATTTTTTATCCCGCCTGATGGTAAGCAGTGATGCAATCGTTGATGGTAAAGCGCGCTAGTTTATTAAGCCTATTCACTTAAAAAACTTAGTGAATAGGAAGGAAGACGGCAGTTGAGCGAGGTGATGCAATGTTAAGCCCAACAACACGACCAACGATGCAGCGCCATAGGGAGATTGTTCTGGGGACCCTCCACGACCAAACTCCCGACACAACAACATTTGGCGCCGCATCGTATCCGCCACACATCGTATCCGCCACACATCGCAACACCACTGCTCAGACCCGTCCTCCGTACGGCTTCGCCAGACATCATGCCGGAACACGACGAATCGCTTGGCGGCAAGAAATGAAATGAAATCGTTTATTAAGCAAGTAGGATCACTGATCACTTTTACACGTCATCTTTATTTATTTGTTTTTTTTTTTTTTTTTTTTTTAACTAGATGAAGCCGGCATTTCCTAACTGACTATCTCTGAGAAGAAATAGCCGAAACAAACTCAGAGATCATCGTCTTTTTTCAAGTCCAGGCATTAAAAATGAAAATGTTTACAATAATTTACGTTACAATTACGCATATTGCTTAGTCATCATTATCATCATCTCAGCGTTTGTCCCGGTCGCATCCGCGGCTTTCGCGTTGGAGCCCGGGGTCCGCTTTCCTGCACATTCTCCTCCATTTCGCACGATCTTTAGCATCCTGTGGTAAGAGCTTAATAACAATGCTTAACAGAGCGAGCAGCTCAGTCCCAAGCTAAAAAAAGCTTGGGTCTTCTAAATGATCTGTGGATTTTATAATACCCCTTTTTGCAAATTTTGGCCTTTATATGGTTTTTAAATCGACTCGGCAAGACTTTGTCTGATGGGTGGTAACTTCTGCCGGCAGCCGATATTATGGCCTACCCCCGAGAAAATGCCCTATAGGTAGTTGTTCCGGGTCTGGCTGTTTATGTATGTGTATTTAAATGTTTGGAAACGCACCCACGGTACAGGAGAAATCCCTATTGCGAGACATTTTGTGTTTTTGTTTTAAATACTTATAAATTCCGGACTCTTACTAAGAACTTCCTAATTGCATCTCTTATAACCATAGGTCGGAATAGGTAGAGTGATTTTTGGTACATGTATCATAAATGTTCACAGAAAGAAGAACGTGGATAAATATTGTTAACGTTGGTAGTGACAGTATTACTACTCAACAGTGGCGAAGAGTCCATACAAGCCGATTCCCACCGGGTTACCTTTCAAAAATCAGTTCCATATTCATACAAAAGTATTTACATTCTATTTCATTAACAAAGTATTATTAATCAAATGCCTGCGCGATTTACAATAGCAATAGTAATTCTTAGCAATACCCTAAGTATCACATTTCATTTTATAGTCGTAAATTAATCAGCGCTTAAATGTTTCGTACATTACATTGAAGGGAACTCGACGAATTACAGCCTACCTCGGTCAAACGTTTTACTATGAGGCGAAAAGAGACAGAGCGTGTCAGACATCTCTTTCTAATGATCGCTAACCGTCCGTAATTTTTGAGAAAAGATAGGCTGATGCCGACCGGGTTGCAGTTCTCTCCTCTCCTCTATTAGAATGAGACAAAGAAACGTTATAATGAAATCCTTCGCAAGTCATATTCTTTTTATTTTGGCATATTTTCGTGTTCCATTTCGTTTGGTTGAAAATAAATTATTGTTAGTATGTGACATGTGTTCGTTTTTCGTGTTTTTCGTTTGTTAAATTTTAATATTTGTGGTATTTAAACTGTGACTGATTCTGTAACGTAATTTAATCGCAGATTTGGTTAAATACTGTGTATTTTGTTTGTTATTATGGCTTTAATTCATATAGAGTGCTGCTCAACTGACTACCTGCTGAATGAACTTAAAGTCTTACGTCAGCGTCGTTAAATAAATTGGACACCTATGAGCTTTTTTACAGCTCCAGAATACGTCTTTGAAAGACGCATTTTCTCAAGTTTCGACTCTTTGCAGTTTAATTCTGACCCTCCCCATTTCAGTAGCTTCAGCTGAGCGGTCATTTTCTGCTTTAAAACGCATTCACACATATGTGCGAAACTGCCAAAAAGAGCAGAGATTGTCCGATTTGGCTATCATGTCAATTAAAAAAAATTTGCTTAATAAAATGAAAAGTAATCCGAATTTTTATAACATCATTTTAGCTCATTTTGTTAAAAAAAACAGACGCATTGCATTACAATATAAATAACGTTGTGATTGTGTATAATTTGCTTTATTTTTGCTTAATATTTTTGTTGGTTTTGGATCGGTGTTTGTGTGGTTCGGTTTTTAACACTATTATTTTTGTAATTTTTTATTTTATTTTTTCTTGACTCTTATTCCCTAACAATAGGTACTTAACTTAGTACTTACTAACAAGCATGCATGTGTGGTATGGAGATGCACGTCGAAAAAGGCTTTTTCTTTTCTGCCGCTTTTATCATACTTGAAAGACACTGTTATCAAATCATCAGTCCTTTTTTGTATGGTGAAGGTGGGGCTTTTAATACTATTCTTATCTGAAGACCTCCTCCAAGATATCCTGCAGTAGGTAAGTGTTTAAGTGTTTATTTTTTTGGACCGGCTTCCCTTTGTCAAAATTTCACCCTTCGCCACTGCGTACTCAATTCATTTAAAGGAAGGTAACAAAACTTAACTAATTTATTATTTACTTGTTGAAAAATAAAAACAATGAAATTCCGATTATTATGTTTTAATAATCAACCAATAATCAGCCAACCCGCATTGGGCAAATGTGGTGATTACGCCCAACCCTTCTCTGTATGAGAGGAGACCTGTGCCCAGCTGTGGGACGATAAAAAGGTTGATGAAAAATAATCAACCAATTCCGTAAATCCGGAGGAATGTCTACATTAACATATACATATCCGATCAATGACCCCAACCCAATTCACTCTACCTATTCCGACCTATGCTAATAACACTTTGGTCGATTCTAACCCCGGAAAATAAGCTCAACAGTGGCTCTTGCGACCACTGGATCAACGAGCCAGTCGTATTTATTTCACAATTAATACTAAAGTTATGCATAGACATGCGATATGAAGAAAAATATTACAAAATATTTTAGTTTGAGCATTTTCGTTCAAGGCATTATTACATAATTAAAAACATCCTTCACCCGTAAATCAATTCTAGATTTGGCAAGAAATAATATTACCCCATGGTTTACATACTGCAGAGCAGAGTCATCTTCTGTGAAGAAAACACGACCATAGGCATTTTTTTTAAATTATTATAAACTAGTGCTTCACTGCAATCCCGCCTGATGGTAAGCAGTGATGCAATCGTTGATGGTAAAGCGCACTAGTTTATTTTTTAGATGCCCGCAGTTGAGCGAGATGATACAATGTTAAACCCAAGACCAACACGACCAACGATGCTGCGCCAGAGGGAGATTGATCTGGAGGCTCTCCACGACTAAACTCCCGACACAGCAACATTTGGCGCATCGTACCCGGCACACATCGCAACACAACTGCTCAGACCCGTACTCCGTACGGCTTCACCAGACATTACACGACGAATCGCTTGGCGGCAAGACCTTGTCTGGTGGGTGGTAACTTCTGCTGGCAGCCGATGTTATGGCCTACCACCGAGTAAATTTAGACAGCATTAATGGTATCCAGCCTTTAGTTGTCCTATAAGATCTTTTTAATCATAATCAACTCAAATATTAATAACTAAGCAGCCGCCAGCGACTTCGTTCGCGTGGAGTTAGATATGCTCCTATTGGTAGCGTGATGTTCATCATCATCTCAGCGCTAACCCCAGCCACATTCGAAGCTTTTTAGGTTTGCAGTCTGGGGTCCGCTTTACCAGTCTAACAGCTGATTTTGGCTAAACTTCGATATTTTTCGTGAAGTGACTGCCGTGCGAGCTTCCCAACAAGTGGGTCTAAAAATGAACATGGATAAGACGATGATCATGTCGAACTCTCATGTCGCACCCACTCCAATTGTAGTTGGTTGCTCTGCACTCGAAGTTGTTGACGAGTATGTTTACCTGGGACAAACAGTCCAACTAGGTAGGTCCAACTTCGAGAAAGAGGTGTCTCGGCGAATCCAGCTCGGTTGGGCAGCGTTCGGGAAGCTACGCTACATCTTCTCGTCGTCCAAGATACCACAGTGTCTCAAGACTAAAGTCTTTGACCAGTGTGTGTTGCCAGTGATGACTTACGGAACTGAAACGTGGTCGCTCACAATGGGCCTCATACGAAGGCTCAGAGTCACACAAAGGGCAATGGGAAGAGCTATGCTAGGAGTTTCTCTGCGTGATCGAATCAGAAATGAGGAGATCCGCAGAAGAACCAAAGTCACCGACATAGCTCTGCGAGTCGCTAAACTTAAGTGGCAGTGGGCAGGGCACATTGCTCGTAGAACCGATGGCCGATGGGGCAGTAAGGTTCTGGAGTGGCGGCCACGTACTGGGAGACGCAGCGTAGGGAGGCCCCCAACAAGGTGGACCGATGACCTGGTGAAGGTCGCGGGAAGCCGATGGATGCGGGCAGCACAAGACCGGTCAGCGTGGAGAGCCTTGGGGGAGGCCTTTGTCCAGCAGTGGACGTCTATAGGCTGAAGAAGAAGAAGAAGACTGCCGTCTGACCTCTACAACCCGAAGGTGATATCGAAGCATTGCAGTTAGACCAATTGTTGGACTTTTGAGGGCTCCCGTTCAACCCGTAACCACTGCCACTAGAAGTTCGTATGGCAACCTGGACCAACGGGTCGTACGGCGAGTACGGCACACGTACGTCACATTCACCTTTACGTTGTTGATATCACTAGGAGCCAGACGAAGTGTCACCATTATGTGGATCGCCCTGACGACACGGTGGAGCATACGGTGGAGGTCTGACCGGTTTGGGTGGAGCACCGCCGTGTGCGCCGACGATCTGTCGCGTCCGACCCTGGTCCAGGCCATGGTCCGGAGCGAGAGTGCATGGCAGGCTGTCACCTCCTTCTGCGAAGCAGTGATGCTGGCAAAAGAGGAGGCGGAGCGCGTGAGACAGCGGGAATCCGGGAACTTTTTACAATAAAAAAATAGAAATGTCTCGAGGTTTCTGTTGTTTAGCTCGCCACCGACTTCTAGAGCCATGACAAAAGTAAAATATTTTTTTCTTTTAAGTGTTTTTTTTAACATGGTTTCTATTTTTTTTTTTAAGTTTTATTTAAATATTATAAACTTGACCGCTATCGCGCCTGATGGTAAGCAGTGATGCAATCGTTGATAATAAAACGCACTGCGTAAGCAGCTTTCTTAGAGAGCTTGCAAAGAAATGCTGTTAAATAAACTGTTTTCCTTTGCCTTATATGGTGCTTAGGCCTGCAGCAAATAAGTTTTTATCTGCGGCGCCTACTAGCGTAGCAAGTAGACAACTGTTTAACAAAACTGGACAATAATTGTATGAAGAGAGGCAACACTCTGAAGTTTTATGTTATAATTAGCGGCCGCCAGCGACTTCGTTCGCGTGGACTTGGTTATGTCCCGCTCCTATTGGTCGCAGCGTGATGTTATATAGCCTAAAGCATTCCTAGATTAATGGGCTATTCAACGCAAAACTAATTTTTCAAATCGGACCAGTAGTTCCTGAGATTAGCGCGTTCAAACTAACAAACAAACTCTTCAGCTTTATATATTAGTATAGAGTATATATAGAGTCGGTCCTGCGGCATATGTGACCAGCCCATTGCCACTTCAGCTTGCTAATCCTCTCAGCTATGTCGGTAACTCTGGTGCTATGTCCGACAACCGTTGGGGTAAACGAGTTCTTGAGTGGAGACCGCGTCTCGGCAAACGTAGCGTGGGACGCCCTTGGGCGAGATGGAGCGACGACATCAAAAAGGTGGCTGGTAGTGGCTGGCAGGGAACTGCTCAGGATCGAGCTTGTTGGCGTGCCATGAAAGAGGCCTATGTCCAGCAGTGGACGAGTAAAGGCTGATGATGATGATGATGATATTATATAGAGTATAGATATAATGTTATTTAACTTTGATTCTTTTTTTTTAATAATTATAAACTCGTGCACCTAAGCAGTGATAAGAGTGAGCGTCTTTCAGCTGAAATAATGATGATGACCAGGAGTTCTGGAGAGTAGCGTGTTCAAACAAACTGACTTTTAACATCCGTATCTGATGTTATTTTTAATTTATGTAAATTCTCGAATAAGTACGAATTTTTAACGGAACGTGTTTTTTTTAATTTTAAAACACCTGTCATAATTTTCCTAAATACATATATTTACATTATTATAACATTCTGCTTTATAAAAATCGTTCTTGAGAAAATTATGATAGACCTGTTTGTATTTGCAAATACTTACACTAACTTCTGCCCGCGGGTTTGGCCGCGTGGTTGTCGGAAATTATTAATTTATTAAAACTTTATGCACAAAGAAAAACATTGCACAATGGCGGACTTAATGCCTTAGACATTTTCTACCAGTCTACCTTAAGGTGATGCAGAGACAAAACATGGTAGGTGCAAAGATATAAAAGAGAAGTTGAAAGAGATACACAAAAAAAAATGTAATAAATACATACATACAAAATAAGTTTTTCAATTATGTCATCGGAGTCTGTAAAGGCTATTTTTTTAAATAACCCGAAAAATTCTCCCAGAAATATTAATACTTAACTAGCGGCGGCCAGCGACTTCGTTCGCGTGGAGTTAGTTATGCTCCGCTCCTATTGGTCGCAGCGTGATGTTCATCATCATCTCAGCGTTACCAGTCGCATCTGAAGCTTTTCAGCTTTGGAGTCTGAGGTCCGCTTTTACCAGTCTAATTGCTAGTTTTGACTAAACTTCGATATTTTCCGTGTAGCGACTTCCGTCTGACCTCCACAACCCGAAGGCGATATCGAAGCGGCTGCAGCGTGATGTTATATAACCTAAAGACTTCGTTCGGTTAATGGGCCCACCAACGCAAAAAGTATTTTTCAAATCAGATGAGTAGTTCCTGAGATTAGCGCGTTCAAACAAACAAACTCTTCAGCTTTATATATTAAGTACTAGCTTTCCGCCCGCGGGTTCGGTTATATCGCGCTTTTTAGATTTCCCTCGGGAATATAAAGTTTTTCTGGTATAAAAGGTAGCCTACGTTCTTTCTCAGGGTCTAAAGATTGTCTGTGCCATATTTCATTAAAATCGGTTATGAGGTTTAACCGGGAAAGTGTAACAGACAGACAAACAGACCGAGTTACTTTCGCGTTTATAATATTAGTATGGATGGATGGATAGAAAGGTTTATTAGCCGAAAGCCTCGACCAAAATCTATTGAGGCTCTCGTTAGGCAGCTGGATCAAGGGCCCGATTCAAAAGGCAATACTCTTCCATACGGCCCTCATCGTGAGGAGGTTCCTATATCTGGAGTTCTAACCATTACCAGTTATGGTTGTGGAAGTCACATAACCTGTTGATATCACATAGGATAATTTTTATGTTTCGTCGAGTAAAGCCACGAGCAAAGCTAGTTAGCTATTTACTAATATATAAAGCTGAAGAGTTTGTTTGTTTGTTTGAACGCGCTAATCTCAGGAACAACTGGTCCAATTTGAAAAATTCTTTTTGCGTTGGATAGCCCGTTACTCCAGGAAGGCTTTGGGCTATATAACATCACGCTGCGACTAATAGGAGCGGTGCATAACGAACCATACGCGGGTGAAACCGCGTGGCACAGCTATTTAAATAATAAGAAACATGGTCTTGATACAGGGTGATATAGTTTTACCCAGCAAGTGAGTTGTGGAGATCAAATGGACTGTCAGGTTGGAACCGACCCAACATGGAACATGTCTAAGCAGAGGAAATTATGATCAGAAATACAAGAGCCGTCATTTCTAATAATTTTCTAAAAATTTCTATCGTTAGCAAAACTTTCTTTTACATAAATACAGCACTTACAGACACAATTTTATTAAGTATTCTACTAATATTTATATATATAACTAGCTTTCCGCCCGCGGCTTCGCCCGCGTGGAGTTCGGTTATATCGCGCTTTTTAGATTTCCCTCGGGAATATCAAATTTTTCCGGGATAAAAGGTAGCCTATGTTCTTTCTCAGGGTCTAAAGATTGTCTGTGCCAAATTTCATCAAAATCGGTTGAGAGGTTTAAGCGGGAAAGCGTAACAGACAGACAGACAGACAGACAGAGTTACTTTCACATTTATAATATTAGTATGGATTAAAAAGAATGTCTGTAGAGTTAGCAATGTTAAACCCAACAACACTTACAAAGAAGTTGCTCCAGAGGGAGATTGATCTGGAGACCCTCCACAACATTTAAAAGAGTGTCCATGGAGTTTCTTGCCCGTTCTTCTCCATAGGTACCTACTCTTTGGAATGGGCGACTAGCTTTACCTTACTGACTGACCGACCTTCTGACAATTCAAAAGTGCCTGTAACTGGTTTATTTGAAATAAATGCTTTGATTTTGATTAAACTCCTGATACAACAGCATTTGGCGCATCGTACCCGGCACACATCGCAACACAACTGCTCAGACCCGTCCTCCGTACGGCTTCACCAGAATGTTTGTTTTTGTACTTATATTAAAAACTAGTAAACTGCGTATCTATAAAATTAAACATGTTTAATACATAAAAGATGAATTTAGCATAGCTAACAGAATTACAGAAAATTGAATATTATCACGTTTTAAAATCTTGAAATGTGATATCTACTAGCCCCGCACGATGATATTGCGATGGAACCCTGTCACAATAACAGCGTTGTGACGTCATCTGTCACACAAAAGGACAGCTAGCAAAAGAATGTTAAATGCAAAATTAATATTAGGGTTAAGGGTTTATTTGTATTTTATAATTTTATTACACTCTTTATAAAGAGTGTATGTATAATAAAATTAATATTAGGGTTAAGGGTTTATTTGTATTTTATAATTTTATTACACTCTTTATAAAGAGTGTATGTATAATAAAATTAATATTAATTTTACATTTAACATTCTTTCGTAGGTATACCTACTCACCCATATTCTGACAAATAAACTTTCAATAGTAAGAATTTCAAGGAAATAATTTTTGTAGACGTATGAAAAATATACTTATTCATATATCTTTCTTACATGTATACTATTTTTTTCTAACTACATTTCTGTTAATTTGCGAGCGGGAATTGAACCAGAGTCCACTGTGTTAGTGTAGTAGTCATGTTTTAATTACTACCTACATCTATCAGCTTATAAATAAAACCAGGATAATATGTAAAAAAATGTATATAGTCTTCCGAATCATAACTGCTTTCTGTGTCTGTCGTTTCCGATTCTCTATCGTCGCCGTATTTATGACAAATAACTCGTCAGTTATTCGATATTTATTCCAATATTTATTCCTCTTCAAGCCGTTTAACATGATTGACTTCCTTTCGCCAGTCATCTGGAGTTATTGACGCCAACGACTCCAACGTCAGAGCTTCAATGCGACTTTCCAACTGCTCCACATTCTTTTCTAACACCCTCATCTTTACCAGGTTCCAGATGTACTCAATGGGGTTGAGGTCGCAGTTGTAAGGTGGTAATCTAACGACTTCATGGCCATTGCCAGCTAATAAATTGCCAATTTTATAATTTTTCGGCCGTCTGTGCCGTTTAATTAATAAATACAGTTCAGGTTTTGTAGTGTCGTTGGGAAAGTCTCAACAATCAACTGTTTTTTATTGTTCATACTTGGTGGCCTATTCTCATCCCTACTGTGATAAGGGGCGTTGTCCATCACAATTTTAGAGTTGCGTGGTATGTTGGGTACTATTTTTTCTGTAAGCCACTTGGTGAAATTCTCAGCATTCATTTGATCATAGTAATCCCCCGTTTTGGTGTCTGCTTTAAACATTAAAAGGGCATTGTCAACAAAACCGCTTTAACTTCCCGTGTGAACTATTATCCATCGGCGGCCGGGACTGTCGTTCCGTCTCACTCCATCGGTTGTTGTTTGCCAACATTTTTCTACCGTGTAGTGTGCATGTATCCACGTTTCGTCGAGATAAATAACGAGTCTTTTGTTATTACCAAGCGAGTCATTTTCTTTCATACGTCGTAAATATTTAGCCCTCCACGCTTGAATTTAGGGTCTTTGAATTAGGGCGTCTTTTTTGGTAGCATCGTTTAAATTAGTAGCCTAAATCACATTTAATTATTTTTCTTAATGTAGTTTCACTACCAGTATAATTAAGGTCTACTTTTGAAGCCGCCAAGATTTTGCGCATTGTGGGTATTTCTCTCCTCACCGTACACATTGAATCTATATATTATAATTATAATATTTCTTAAAGCTGTTATGGAAAACCCGTCGAAATATTTCTTCTTTTGTCTTTTTCCTTTAGTAGGAGTTCTCATTTTGCTGCCACTGGCTGTTGCTGACTCATGCTCTCGTCTCAATTTCGTCACAGTGTTTTTTGCAACGCCTGTGGCACATGCCACACACTCCGTGACTTTGATAGCATTTTGCAAAATATTTTTAATAACTGTAAGCAGTTGCTTCGGTATTAAAATGTCCGAAGCACTTCATAAAGCACGGTTTATACTTTCAAGAACTAACTTACAATCCTCTTTCTCTTTAACAAAATAATTGTCCACTTTAATTATAATTTCACGAGTACGACTATTAATTAATTTCTTACTCGTTTTAACGAGTAACAGTTAACAAAACTAAACAACAAAACTCAAGAACAACAATAAAACAGGATAACAAAAACAAAAAGCTAACAAAAATATTCGATGTGCGTAAGTGGGTAAGCGCGGACTGAATTTGCGAACGGTACCGACGGTGCGAGTTCGACTACGTCACCAAGATGGCCGCCAATCGCAATATCATCGTGCGGGGCTTATAAACGGTAATTTGCCTATAAGCCCCGCACGATGATATTGCGATGGAACCTTGTCACAATAACAGCTTTGTGACGTCATCTGTCACACAAAAGGACGGCTAGCAAAAGAATGTTAAATGCAAAATTATAGTTTATTAATTTTGCATTTAACATTCTTTCGGGTTAAGGATTTATTTGTATTTTATAATTTTATTATACATAAACACTTTATACCTACTCATCCATATTCTGACAAATAAACTTTCATTATTAAAAATTTCAAGGAAATAATTCTTGTAGACGTAAGAAAAATATACTTATTCGTATATCTTTCTTACATGTATATTAACTTTTGCTAACTACATTTCTGTTACTTTGTGAGCGGGAATTAAACCAGAGTACCAAATAACTCCAGGATAGTATGTAAAAAAATGTTTATATATAATTCAATATAATCTTACCCTATTTATTCAATTCCACTCATACAGTCTTCCGAATCAGAACTGCTTTCTGTGTCTGTCGATTCAGATTCACTGTCCGTCTGCCGTATTTATGATAAATAACTCGTCAGTTATTCGATCTTTTTTCCAATATTCCACTTCAAGCCGTTTAACATGATTGACTTCCTTTCGCCAGTCATCTGGAGTTATTGACGCCAACGCCTCCAATGTCAGAGCTTCAATGCGACTTTCCAACTGCTCCACATTTTTTTCTGACACCCTTATCTTTACCAGGTTCCAGATGTACTCAATGGGGTTGAGGTCGCAGTTGTAGGGTGGTAATCTAACGACCTCATGGCCATTGGCAGGTTAAAAATTGTCAATTTTATAATTTTTCGGTGGTCTGTGCCGTTTAATTAATAAATACAGTTCAGGTTTTGTACTGTCGTTGGGAAAGTCGATGTTGTGAGCTTGTAGCCACTCAACCATCAACTGCTTTTTATTGTTCATACTTGGTGGCCTATTCTCTTCCCTACTGTGATAAGGGGCGTTGTCCATCACAATTATGGAGTTGCGTGGTATGTTGGGTACTAATTTTTCTGTAAGCCACTTGGTGAAATTCTCAGTATTCATTTGATCATGGTAATCCCCCGTTTTGGTGTCTGCTTTAAACATTAAAAGGGCATTGTCAACAAAACCGCTTTCACTTCCCGCGTGAACTATTATCCATCGGCGGCCGGGGCTGTCGTTCCGTCTCACTCCTACATCGGTTGCTGTTTGCCAACATTTTTTGACCGTGTAGTGTGCGTGTATCCACGTTTCGTCGAGATAAATACAGAGTAATTTTGTTATTACCAAGCGAGTCATTTTCCTTGAATTTGGGGTCTTTCAATTAGAGCCAGTCTTTTTTGGTAGCATCGTTTGAATTGGTAGCCTAAATCACATTTAATTATTTTTCTTAATGTAGTTTCACTACCGGTATAATTAAGGTCTACTTTTGAAGCCGCCAAGATTTTGCGCATTGTGGGTATTTCTCTCCTCACCGTATACATTGAATGTATAATATTTCTTAAAGCTGTTAAGGAAAACCCGTCGAAATATTCCTTCTTTTGTCTTTTTCCTTTAGTAGGAGTTCTCATATTGCTGCCACTGGCTGTTGCAGACTCATGCTCTCGTCGCAATTTTGTCACAGTATTTTTTGCAACGCCTGTGGCACATGCCACACGCTCCGTGACTTTGGTAGAATTTTGCAAAATATTTTTAATAACTATCAGCTGTTGCTTCGGCATTAAAATGTCCTCAGTAGTGTCCGAAGCACTTTTTAAAGCACGGTTTATACTTTCAAGAACTAACTTACAGTCCTCTTTTTCTTTAACAAAATAATTGTCCACTTTAATTATAATTTCACGAGCACGACTGTGAATTAATTTCTTACTCATTTTAACGAGTAACAGCTAACAAAACTAAACAACAAAACTCAAGATCAACAATAAAACAGGATAACAAAAACAAAAAGCTAACAAAAATATTCGATGTGCGTAAGTGGGTAAGCGCGGACTGAACATGCGAACGGTACCGACGGTGCGAGTTCGACTACGTCACCAAGATGGCCGCCGATCGCAATATCATCGTGCGGGGCTAGTAATTGAGGTCATCAAAGCCTTATAGTGTAAACATAGTCTTATTACAATTGCTTTAAGTCATCCAAAGGAGTCAATAGAGATGCACTCTTTTCGCGTTATGTAACAGGGAACAGTAAATTATTATAGACTAGCTTTCCGCCCGCGGCTTCGCCCGAGTGGAATTCGGTTATATCGCGCTTTTTAGATTTCCCTTCTAAACGTAATTTTTTTCCGGGATAAAAAGAAATATTATTATTTAATCCGGACTTCTAACTTTACGTTTGCAAAATTTCAAAGCAATTGATTGAGTAGTTAAGGCGCGTAAGCGGAACAAACAAACAAATTCACTTTCCGATTTATAATATTATTAAGGATATTACAAAATTTTGTGTAACTAATTTTATTTGAAATATATTACCTAAGTGCTATCGTCGGGGTGGCCTAGTGGTTAAAACACCAGCCTCTCAAATATGAGAGTGCGGGTTTGATTCCCGGTCAGGCAAGTACTAATGTAACCTTTCTAAAGTTATATGTACTTTCTAAGTATATCTTGGACACCAATGACTGATTACAAGGTGAAGGAAAACATCTTGAGGAAATCTGGACTCTAAGGTCCGTATTACAGAACGTCACTCAAACTCAAGCTCTACTTAAGTCTCGTTTCAAGCCTTTTGATTGGTTGAAACTAGTTTTAAGTAATGCTTAAGCAGAGATCAATGCTTGAGTTTCCTTCTGGAATACGCACCTAAGTCTGTAATCGCCAACCCGCATTGAGCAAGCGTGGTGATTACGCTTAATCCTTCTCTGTATGAGAGGAGACCTGTGCCCAGCAATGGGATAGTAGAAAGGTTGATGATGATGGTCATACAATGCTAAATCAAAGGAGAGAGGTGTTGAGATGACTCTACCCTATTTGTATAGAAAATAACTCTGCAATTTCCGTCGAAACCGACCAATATGACGCATGCAAAAGAACACAGAGACAAAAAGTACCAAGATAGTGGTAAACATGCGTCATGTCCAAACAAAACGACCATGTGTACTTTAAGGAACCTGGAAGTATTTTCACAGTCTCCGGACTCAGCTTGGCCGAAACAAGGAAAAAAAAGTGGTAAAGCGCCCTAATTTATTAAGCCTATTTACAGAAAAAAGACACTGAGTGAATAGGAAGGAAGACGGCAGTTGAACGAGGTGATGCATTGTTAAACCCAATCAATTTTGCGCCAGAGAGAGATTGATCTGGAGACCCTCCACGAAAACTCCCGGCACAAGAACATTTGGCGCATCGTACCCGGCACATGCAATCTCCCTCTAGCGCAGCATCGTTTGGTCGTGTTGGTCTTGGGTTTAACATTGCATCACCTCGCTCAACTGCCGTCATCCTTCCTGTTCCTAAGGTTTTTAAGTGATTAGGCTTAATAAACTAGTGCGCTTTACCATCAACGATTGCATCACTGCTTACCATCAGGCGGGATTGCAGTCAAGCAGTGGTTTATAATTATTTAAAAAAAAAACAACACTTGACATTTTTCCACAAAAATATACAATATGTAAAGAAAACCCTGTCCGATCCGTGAAGCTATTGTTAGGTATCGATAACTGATTCTACTAATGCCCACAAAGACAGGCAAAACTTAAAAAAAAATCCCCCTAAAAAAATAAATATTATTTCGCAAAAAAAGGTAACTTAGTATATGTGGGATAAGCAACCCCTTCCGCGGGCGGCGGGGGGCAGGGCACGCGGCACCTGAGACGTGGCCGCGTCGCTATTCGCTTATAATGATACCGGTGTTGTCACTTTTGTAAAAATTACCAAATTTCGGGGAAATTGGAATTAATTCCCTGGAAAAAAGGATTATTTCAAAATTCATTAGTATTGTTACTATGATGATTATGTAAAATGTTATATTATATTTGGTCATGTGTTTACCTAACCTTTATTATCCTTATGGGTCGGACAGGGTTTTCTTTACATATTGTATATGTGATACTGATACAGAGTCACTAATACTCTAAGTGTATGTTATTACCAGATGTCCAAACTTACGATATCACATTTCATTTTTGACAATTGTGTGGAAAAGTGAGGACATCTTTTGTTAAACGGCAGAAACTTATTTAAACACCTAATATAACGTATGTACAAATACACATATACTCAGCCTCCGTGGCGTAGCGGTGGCAGCGGTCATCATCATCAACCTTTTATCGTCCCATTGCTGGGCACAGGTCTCCTCTCATACAGGGAAGGATGATTGATGAAGATTTGTATGCATGAATGAGAATATTTGCACTTGTCTGGTCGAGCCTCGGAAAGCACGTTAAGCCGTTGGTCCCGGTTGCCATACGAACATCTAATAGCAGTCGTTACGGATGGTTGGAGCCCTTAAAAGTCCAACAATTAACTGCAATACTTCGATATCGCCTTCGGGTTGTGGAGGTTAAACGACAGTCGCTTCACGGAAAATATCAAAGTTTAGCCAAAAACAGCAGTTAGACCAGTAAAGCGGACCCAGACTCCAACGCTGAAAGGCTGAGAAGCGACTGGGATGATGACACATATAGGTACTCATGTTTATTATTTCTCCTCCCACTTATTTTGATTCATTCCTACAGGTCAAAATAGCATTCCTGTACTATTAGATGCTGTTCAGATTAGTTTTCACAACACCAGAGCTCATTATTCTTCCACAATCAGCTCACAGACATAGCAAAAATGATCATGAAAATTAAGCTCATGTCGTGAGATCAAGGTGAGGGATGATGATGATATATCTTCAATTTTGGTGTGTCGATTCCTTGGTCTTCCCCTACAGCATCCGCATTCTTGCTCAAAACGCGTTGTCATCTTCCTAACTACCAAAAAGAAGATGGAACAGGTAATAATTACTACGTCAGCTCATCTGGTCCAGTAACATGAACAAATATATTAAATAACCTGACTTCAAAATATCAACCAGTTTTTTTGCGACTTGCCATGCAAATTTCAAATCATATAATAAAAATTATAGCAGGAGGTATTTTTTTTAAGGTTGTCGTCTCTAACTAGAAATTACTCATGCCATAACATCGGCTGCCGGCAGAAGTTACCACCTACTAGACAAAGTCTTGCCGCCAAGCGATTCGTCGTGTTCCGGCTTGATGTCTGGTGAAGCGGTACGGAGGATGGGTCTGAGCAGTTGTGTTGCGATGTGTGCCGCGCCAAATGTTGTTGTGTCGGGAGTTTGGTCGTGAATTGTCTCCAGATCAATCTCCCTCTGGCGCTGCATCGTTGGTCGTGTTGTTGGATTTAACATTGCATCACCTCGCTCAACTGCCGTTTTCCTTCATATTCACTAAGTTTTGCTGAGTAAATAGGCTCTTAATAAACTAGCGTGCTTTACCATCAACGATTGCATCACTGCTTACTATAGGGCGGGAATGCAGTAAAAAAAAATGTTATGTGGATGCGTCTACAAACAACCAGGCCCGGAACAACTGCCTATAGACCATGCAAATATTTGTACCGTGCGGGTAACGAACCCGCGACACGCATCTCAACAGCCTTCTTTCAGCCAGTGTGCTAACCGTGTCGTCAATTTTTTTTTGAGTAGCCTGTGGGTAATTAATAACAGCCGCCAAGGTCAAACGATGAGGTTAAGCTATACTTGGTTAGGTTAAACCATGGATGGGTGATCATCTTGCATGCCAAGAACGGTTAGGCAGATGGTAAGCAATGGGTATATATTTACTCTCCTGTTAACTTTTAAAGACATGTTCTAGGGCCAAAAATCTCCGAAGACAATATGTGTCATCTGCCAACCCTGATGCCTGAGTCGCAGGAACATATTATGTATATTTTGTATACAACGTGTAACATAAAGGGTATATACATACCAAAGGCATGGCGTCTTTAGATCAAACGATACGGGAAGGGTTTCAACTCAAAATAAAATACTCAAAAAATTGATACCAAATTTTCGGTTTCGTGTGTTTCTTAAAATCAAATCATACGACCGTGGTCACCACACTACATACGTTAATAACTACTCGTTACATGTCACATTACTTGGCAAAATCCGATAAATGTCTTCAATAATTCTGTGCGCCTAGTATGGTAGTAGCCTATCACAGGCGGTGTTTTTCTTCATAACTTCCTAAAATAAAGAAATAGGATTAAAAAACCCTTCCAATATCGATTCTTATTGTGTAAAGATGCCATGCCCTTGTTATGTATATACCCTTTTTGTTACACGTTGTATAGTAAGTCCCTAGCATTTGACAAGTGTTGCTAGTAATTTCCCAGTTTTTCAGAAGATTTAATATTTGATTTTTTATTTTACTCTTACATAGGTAGTTTATTTTACACGAAAATACATAATTACATATATGATATAAAGTACATAAGTACTGATTAAATTGTTATTTATTTAAAAGGGGATTGACTTATTTTGGTTTTGTATTTTTTTAATTACTTAAGTAACAATTTATGGCTAACTAATGACATTTCCCTGCTTGGTTTGGTCTGTGGGCATGATAATACAAGAATATTTCTTCGACGTAGAATATATAAGTACATATATAAGCATCCCTGATTTAATTTTCTAAATTATAATAAAAAAGCATCAAAATTGTAGCTTAAAAGATATATATTGATATGTGTAGTTGTATATATTTGTTAAAATAAAATACGCAATTTCCTGATTAAATTACAATAAACCTTTTTAAAAGAGATAGAAAACGTATTTATTGTGATTTTTACAGGAAGATCATAAACTATTTTACACATTTAAAAATAACAATAGATTAAAAATAATCAGAAATTCCTTTACGAGGCTAAAAGGCACTGAAATTTAAAAGTAAATGTCGCATTTGATTTTTCTTCAAATTATCTTTCATGATTATTTGAAAAATAAAAATATTTTCTATTCTGAAGGCTTCGCAGATACGTGCGCACATTACAAGAAAATGAAAGTAAATCTCAAGTAAACGACTTATCGTTCATCATAAAGATACTTTCATGGCACACTGCCCTAATTCTCCCCCCTCCCCCCTTTAAAGTGAAAGCGAACATACCTGCAAATATAATAAAGTGACATAATAATGCATAACATATGCAAATGCGGTCTTAATAAACGGTTAATATTACTCCATTTTTGTAATAATAGGTGGTGACCGAGTTTTGGAATAATCAAAAATTTTTCGAATAATTTTTGGCGCGGTTCGAATAATAGTGTTGTAACATGGAAAATACATTTTTTAAAATGGGTTTTATTTGTTATTGTATTTTAAAATGTGTTATTTAATTTATTACGGAAGAAAATTTAACTTAATTATAAAAAATATTTTAAAAAAATAAATAAAATAAAAACCTACCTTTAATGAACAATCCCAGATTTAACAACAGGAGCTCCACAAAAAAAAATCCACAAAGACACTTCAAGTAAAAAAAAAAAAACACCACCAAAACACAAAAAAAAATTAACAAAAAAATTTTTTTTTCACAAAAAAACTATTACGAAACTTCACTATATCGTGTATTTTTTTCTTCTTGTGACCTTCTTACGTTCCGCGGCGCGTGATAACTGGACGGGCGCGTTCGCCCAACTGCTGAGTGCTGTACGTTCTCTTCAAACCGCTGAACAACGGAGCTTCACGCTATTTCTCTATTATACATCAACAGAGACATCGGTTGTATGTGTTTTTTTTTATAATCATAACCTAATGCTTGACCGCAATTCTGCCTGATGGTTAGCAGTGATGCAATCGTTGATGGTAAAGCGCGCTAGTTTATTAAGAGCCTTATTAACTCAAAAATACTGAGTAAATGAGAAGGAAGACGGCAGTTGAGCGAGGTGATGCAATGTTAAACCCAAGACCAACACGACCAATGATGCTGCGCCAGCGGACATCGCAACACAACTGCTCAGACCCGTCCTCCGTACGGCTTCACCAGACATCATGACGGAACCCGACGAATCGCTTGGCGGCAAGACCTTATCTGGTGGGTGGTAACTTTTGCCGGCAGCCGATGTTATGGCCTACCACCGAGAAAATGTCATCTTAAAATACAGATTTTTTTGTGAATATATCTAATAGTATTTTTTAAATTAGGTTAGGAGAAGAAGAGGCTAATTGGCGACCCCCAAAACGGTCTAAACGGTCTCCAAAGCTTGGAGCACAGGCAAGAAAGGAAGAACAGGAAGAGTAGCCAGCCTGTCGGTGCTCTATAGGATGCATTTTGGTGCGTGTGCGAGGCAATTGCATGATTTAATTCTCCCATCTCCGTTCCACCATCGGACGACCCGTCGTACGGCGAGTTTCCACCCTTACGTTGTTGACATTACAACGATCTAAACGAAGAGTTTCGCCTCGCCTTTTATACCGCGTACATCGAGGGACTGGAACAATTTGCCAGCGTTATTTCCGTCGGACTACAATTTGAATATCTTCTAGGCTAGAATGAATAGGCTCTTAATAAACTAGCGCGCTTTACCATCAAATTGCAGGTCAGATCAGTCGCTTCGTATAAAATACTGGTATTTAGCTATATCTGGTTAGGTTAGTTTGACAGCCTCCGTGACGTAGTGGTAGCGAGCGCTAAACCTGCGTGGGGAGGCGCGGGTTCGTTCCCCGCGCAGTGCAAATATTTGTATGCATGAATATGAATATTTGCACTAGTCTGGTCGTGCCCCGGAAAGCACATTAAGCCGTTGGTCCCTGTTGCCATACGAACATCTAGGTTTCATATCATATACCTAAGTTTCATTTTGACAGTTCTACAGCATTCATTGGTTTATTTACGTTGTTCGGTGAATAGATTTTTGGATCAAATTGAGCAATGCATTAGCCATATGCTTCAAAATAATTACAATTAATAGTAACAGTGTAATATGCAATTATGATGCTGGTATATTTTAATAACATTCACATATCATCTAAGGCCAAATTTGCCAAAAAAAAAAAAAAATTCACCCACTTACCAGGTTCAGGTTGTTTAACCCAGTGCGGCAGATAGAATACATTTCACAACATACATCATCTCAGCGTTAATCCCAGTCGCATTTGCAGCTTTCAGCTTTGGAGTCTGGGGTCCGCTTTACCAGTGTAACTGCTGATTTTAGTTAAACTTCGATATTTTCCGTGTAGCGACTGCCGCCTGACCTCCACAACCCGAAGGCGACATCGAAGCATTGCCAAGTTAGACCAATTGTTAGACTTTTGAGGGCTCTAACAACCCGTAACGACTGCCACTAGATGTTCGTATGGCAACCGGGACCAACGGCTTAACGTGCTTTCCGAGGCACGACCAGACCAGTGCAAATATTCATATTCATGCATACAAATATTTGCACTGTGCGGGGATCGAACCCGCGCCTCCTTGCGCAACGGCCGCGTTCTCTACCGCCACGCCACGGAGGCTGTCAGATAAACCTTCTTCTTCAACCACTCTATAATGTCTATTAAAACCACAGCATTTTCCATTGCGTAGTTAAAAGATTTAAGCATACATAGGGATATAGGGACTGAGAAATCGACTTTGTTTTATAGTATGTAGTGATTTGTCAATACATTATGTAGCACGCTTTTGATCATGGCGCTGCATCCGGCACACCTTTGTTGTCCGGCTAATCTTTAAACACGACAAGATTTATAGACATTTATCTGCATGAGAATGCTATAAAATATGGTCAAAATAATCAAATTTATCACAACAATGATTTGTGTAATTCCTAAAGCATAACGTCATAAATATTAATGAAAAACAACAAGCTGATAACATTTGATTTTAAATTTATGATATACTGGCAGGTCTACGCGGTTTTGAATACGCCACAATAGCGGCGGTAAGTCCCCTCTTTTAGCAGTGCCTAGAGAGGCGCCACGGCGCCCTCACCTTCCGCCTGACGCAGGTCCTCACCGGACACAGTTGTTTCGGGAGGTTCCTGTTCCGTATAAGGCGGGAGGAAACGCCAGGGTGTCACCATTGTGTGGATCGCCCTGAGGACACGAAGGGGCATACGGTGGAGGTCTGCCCGGATTGGGTAGAGCATCGCTGTGTCCTCGTAGCGGCGATCGGCGGCGATCTCTCGCGTCCGACCCTGGTCCAGGCCATGGTCCAGAGCGAGAGTGCATGGCAGGCCGTCACCTCCTTCTGCGAAGCAGTGATGCTTCGCAGAAGGAGGTGGCAGAGTTGGAGCGCGTGTAGGCGCGGGCCTGCGGGCGGTGAGCAGTGGGCAGCATGGCCCGAGTCGACGGCACGTCGTGTTTCACGCGCGCCTCAAAGAGATGTCAGCACATCGTGACAGGGTCCACGAAGACCAATGCCTCCTGGGTCAGGGTTGTGGGTTGGTTAAACAAGAAAGCTTATGCTTTGGAGTCTGGGGTCCGCTTTACCAGCCTAACTGCTGATTTTTTGCTAAACTTCGATATTTTCCGTGAAGCGACTGCCGTCTGACCTCTACAACCCGTAGGCAATATAGCCAATAATGCAAGCCAATAAGGCAGCACAGCATTTAAATATTAGAAACTGACATTAATTATATTATTCACTGACGAAATTGAAATAGAATTATTGTATTTATTGAAGTCATGGTGGCCTAGTGGTTAAGACACCAGCCTCTCAAGTATGAGTGTGCGAGTTCGATTCCAGGTCAGGCAAGTACCAATGTAACTTTTCTAAAGTTATATGTACTTTCTAAGTATATCTTGGACACCAATGACTAAAGGTGAAGGAAAAACATCTTGAGGAAACCTGGACTTTATAAGTCTGAAATCGCCAATCCGCATTGAGCAAGCGTGGTGATTACGCTCAATCCTTCTCTGTATGAGAGGAGACCTGTGCCCAGCAGTGGGACTATAAAAGGTTGCTGATGATGATGATGATTTATTGATAGAATTATATTATTAAGCAGACGATGAACTAGAACTATATTCAACCTCAACTCTTGATCAATGGCCCACATGGAATATACAGTATGTTAACTAACAGAGGGCGTTCCCGTTAACCCGAAATAGTATAGCATACATACATGCTAAAAAAAATATTTCCATTCGAAAACAAAATGTTTTAAAATTTTTTCCAATAAGAAAATATTCAATAAAAATTTTCAATTGACATGTAAAAGAAACACACTGTACACGCGAACATGAAAGACGGCAACGTCGCAATTTATTTATACATGACGACTACTATTTTGATTTGAAACAGGAGGTTTCAAATTTATTTCCAATTGGATTTTTTTTTTATTCGGATTTTTTTATGCTTATTTTTCTATGCTAATATTTTTATTTTAATCTATTAATGATATATATTAACGAGTTAAAGGGAACGCCCTCTGTTATTTAACATACTGTATACCACAATTTTGCCAATAACACGTGTAACAAATTATAGAAACTCTTTGAAAATTTTATTTCACAATAATGGCGGATGTCGCCAGTGACAGTTGAAAAAGACGGCCGCGTGAACTGTCTATGAGGAAGGTTTGATGCAAAGTCATGATGTGGCCACTGTGCTCCGATATTTCAAAGTTCTTTATGAATTATTTACTGAATGCACTTTTTACTAAATAAACGACACTATAAATAATTTTAAAAGTCCAATGAAAAATACGCGTGACACTCATCTTAGCTTTCCCGTCAAAACTCCTAGCAATATGTATATTATTTAATGTTAATGTTTATATTGTGTACTAGCTGTTGCCCGCGACTCCGTCCGCGTCGACTTCAGTATACAGTGCGCGGTGGTTCCCGTGAATTAAAAAAGAGCTCAGTTGATATAAAATAAGCGCCTGTTAAAATAATGGGAGTAATATGTAGTACGTCCACATTAGCTCCCGTTTTCGCAACGTTTTTTGTTACTGCTCTGCTCCTATTGGTCATAGCGGGATGTTATATAGCCTATGTCCTTTCTCAGGCTCTAGACTATCTGTGTACCAAATTTCATTACAATCGGTTCAGTAGTTTTGGCGTGAAAGCCGGACAGACAGACAGACCACACTTTCGCATTTATAATATTACTAGCTTTCCACCCGCGGCTTCGCCCGCGTGGAGTTCGGTTATATGGCGCTTTTTAGATTTCCCTCCTGAACATCAAATTTTTCCGGGATAAAAGGTAGCCTATGTTCTTTCTCAGGGTCTAAAGATTGTCTGTGCCAAATTTGATCAAAATCGGTTGAGAGGTTTAAGCGGGAAAGCGTAACAGAAAGACATACAAATGGACTGACATTCAAAAGCAAACTACAAAAATTAGAAGCTCAGCAAACCAGATTTTTAAAAGTACCTAATAGTAAGCAAGAAAACCAAAAACAAATGTAAAGATGATTACAATAAGTTGTTCAAAATTTGTAAAATTCTTCCTGTCAGCCTAAAGCATAAATATCTAGTTCTGGTCAGCAGTTATGGTAGCTGGGAGCGTCACTCGCTAATAACCCATAACTACGCAACTAAGATGGTATCAGCAGGTAAATTTAATGTACCAAGAGTTAGTAATTATTTTGGCGACCGAACGCTGGACAAAAGAGTACCATACTGGCTCAACCAATTGCCTGCTGACATAAGAGGTCAGAAAACAAAGAGAAAATTTGCCAGAGCACTTAAAATGTTCTTACTCAGTAGTCTGTAAGCAATTTTGTAAGACCTGATATTGTTGATGTAACTTTTTTGTAATATTGTTGCATATTTAATTATTGCTGATGCACTTTTTGTTCCGTTCCCGCAGACAAACCGTGAAAACGGTTTTGCGGGGCATAGTATTTATCCCAATGTATTGTACACGTAGAGATTAAGAAAATAAATAATAATACAGACAGACAGACAGACAGACATACAGATAGATAGACAGACAGACAGAGTTACTTTCGCATTTATAATATTAGTACGGATAGTATGGATTTTAATTGTCAACGTGTTAATTTTACATGCCTTGTAATTAACGAAATATGACTGTTTGTATTAATACTATGTACCACCATGACTTGTACCATTCATCTTCATCATCATCAACCTTTTATTTATCGTCCCACTGCTGGGCACAGGTCTTCTCTTATACAGAGAAGGATTGAGCGTAATCACCACGCTTGCTCAATGCGGGTTGGCGATTTCCAGCTTCCTTCAAGATGTTTTCCTTCACCTTCAGTCATTGTTGTCCAAGATATACTTAGAAAGTACATATAACTTTAGAAAAGTTGCATTGGTACTTGCATGACCTGGAATCGAACCCTCATACTTGAGAGGCTGGTGTTTTAACCACTAGGCCACCACGACCAACACCACCATTATTTGCGTAATAAAATATCTTTATGTTTAATCTAGAAGCTTCGACTCAGGTCTCTATGGTCGGGCGAGAAGAGTTCCAAAAAGGTTAGCGTAATAATATTTATAGATATTATATTCATAGAATGTTATAAATTATATAATCGTATATAATGTAAAGTGGAGTATATTGCCAATTCAATCAATACAATTTTAATATATATTGTTTCGTATTTACATATATATTGAATTTATTTCTGTATAAACTCGTATTCCTAGTATATTAATAATATAAAGTGCCCTAAGTATGCAGATTATATTGTAATTATATTAAAACGAATGAAAAGGGACGGCTATTAGAATACGCAAATAGGAAAAGATGGATGGACAGTAATTTTATTTTTGAACTAGCTGCGCCCAACGCTTTCACGCGCATAGGTTTCGTTTCGATATGTTGTTTTTATACATGCTCCGCTCCTATTGGTCGCAGCCTGATGTTATGTAAAGCCTTTCTCGACTAATGGACTATCCAAAGCAAAAATAATTTTTCAAATCAGACCAGTAGTTCCCGAGATTAGCGCGTTCAAACAAACATAGAAACAAACTCTTCAGCTTTATATATTAGTATAGATAGATATACCTACTTTTTTACGTGTTTGAGTACGGGGCTTTTGAGTCTATTTTAATTATGTCTTTTGTATTATTATTACTAGCTTTCCGCCCGCGGCTTCGCACGCGTGGAGTTCGGTTATATCGCGCTTTTTAGATTTCCCTCGGGAACATCATATTTTTCCGGGATAAAAGGTAGCCTATGTTCTTTCTCAGGGTCCAAAGATTGTCTGTGCCAAATTTCATCAAAATCAGTTGAGAGGTTTAAGCGGGAAAGCGTAACAGACAGACAGACAGACAGACAGACAGACAGACAGACAGACAGACAGACAGACCGACAGACAGACAGACAGAGTTACTTTGGCATTTATAATATTAGTATGGATTTACACAAGTAATGTGCGTTTTGTTGGTCCGGATTAAACAATTTTTCCTTCTTTTGACTTTGTTAATAATTATAAGGCCAGAAAGGGAGGAGGGGGGAATAATAATAATATCCTCCCAACGACTTTGGTCACGAAGGTTAGGAACGTTGACAGCCTCCGTGGCGTAGCGGTAGCGGACGCGGCCGCTGCGCAAGGTGGCGCGGGTTCGATCCCCGCACAGTGCAAGTATTTGTATGCATGAATATGAATATTTGCACTGGTCTGGTCGTGCCTCGGAAAGCACGTTAAGCCGTTGGTCCCGGTTGCCATACGAACATCTAGTGGCAGTCGTTACGGGTTGTTGGAGCCCTCAAAAGTCCAACAATTGGTCTAACTGCAATGCTTCGATGTCGCCTTCGGGTTGTGGAGGTCACACGGCAGTCGCTTCACGGAAAATGTCGAAGTTTAGCCATATCAGCAGTTGGACTGGTAAAGCGGACCCCAGACTCCAAAGCTGAAAAGGCTCCGGATGCGACTGGGATAAACGCTGGGATGATGAAGATGATGATGATTTTGGTCACGAAGGCCAATCTCAAGAGGTTAGCTAGATACCCAGGAAATATCACAAGTGTGTGGATTAGCCGCACAGCACCCTAATTGCGTAACGTACTATGTTTCAGGGTCTTGATGGGGCCGCCCCGTTTTTGTAGCGGATTGGGAATGTTCGCGGACGCTCATATTAACAGTTTTTACGCAAAGATGCGAATGAGATGTGCATCCCTGGTGTGCAGAGTTCGGGACAGCTCCAACAAGATCCTGAAAATGATCGCTAGCAGGCTCGATTGTTAATATGTGAATCACTGCAATGCCATCTCTCACAGGATGAAATAAATCCATGTGACTAATATTATAAATGCCAAAGTAACTCTGTCTGTCTGTCTGTCTGTTACGCTTTCCCGCTTAAACCTCTCAACCGATTTTGATTAAATTTGGCACAAACAATCTTTAGACCCTGATAAAGAACATAGGCTACCTTTTATCCCGAAAATTTTTTATATTCCCGAAGGAAATCTAAAAAGCGCGATATCACCGAACTCCACGCGGGCGGAAAGCTAGTTTAAATATAAGGTAAATTGTTTAACATAGTTCTTAAGGTTTACTGGACAGCCTCCGTGGCGTGGCGGTAGCGGACGCGGCCGCTGCGCAAGGTGGCGCGGGTTCGATCCCCACACAGTGCAAGTATTTGTATGCATGAATATGAATATTTGCACTGGTCTGGTCGTGCCTCGGAAAGCACGATAAGCCGTTGGTCCCGGTTGCCATACGAACATCTAATGGCAGTCGTTACGGGTCGTTGGAGCCCTCAAAAGTCCAACAATTGGTCTAACTGCAATGCTTCGATGACGCCTTCGGGTTGTGGAGGTCAGACGGCAGTCGCTTCACGGAAAATGTCGAAGTTTAGCGATATCAGCAGTTGGACTGGTAAAGCGGACCCCAGACTCCAAAGCTGAAAAGGCTTCGGATGCGACTGGGATTAACGCTGAGATGATGATGATGATGAGTTCTTAAGGTTTACTAACAATATGAGTCTTTGTTACTTGAATAAATATATTATTATGATTATGACTATCAATTGCAATCATTTTGAAGCATATTACTAATCCATTGCTCCCTATGTTCGCAAAACGTGTCTGCTCAACAACGTAAATAACGCAAAGAATGTTGTTGAACTGTCAAAAAGAAATCCATTGCTACTGATAATGTGTTACGTAATTACCGCGCCGGTGAGACATTATAAATAACACAATGAATGTTGTTGAACTGTCAAAATGAAACCCATTGCTACTGATAGTGTGTTACGTAATTACCGCGCCGGTGAGACATTATAAATAACACAATGAATGTTGTTGAACTGTCAAAATGAAACCCATTGCTACTGATAGTGTGTTACGTAATTACCGCGCCGGTGAGACATTATAAATAACACAATGAATGTTGTTGAACTGTCAAAATGAAACCCATTGCTACTGATAGTGTGTTACGTAATTACCGCGCCGGTGAGACATTATAAATAACACAATGAATGTTGTTGAACTGTCAAAATGAAACCCATTGCTACTGATAGTGTGTTACGTAATTACCGCGCCGGTGAGACATTATAAATAACACAATGAATGTTGTTGAACTGTCAAAATGAAACCCATTGCTACTGATAGTGTGTTACGTAATTACCGCGCCGGTGAGACATTACAAATAACACAATGAATGTTGTTGAACTGTCAAAATGAAACCCATTGCTACTGATAGTGTGTTACGTAATTACCGCGCCGGTGAGATATTATAAATAACACAATGAATGTTGTTGAACTGTCAAAATGAAACCCATTGCTACTGATAGTGTGTTACGTAATTACCGCGCCGGTGAGACATTATAAATAACACAATGAATGTTGTTGAACTGTCAAAATGAAACCCATTGCTACAGATAGTGTGTTACGTAATTACCGCGCCGGTGAGACATTATAAATAACACAATGAATGTTGTTGAACTGTCAAAATGAAACCCATTGCTACTGATAGTGTGTTACGTAATTACCGCGCCGGTGAGACATTATAAATAACACAATGAATGTTGTTGAACTGTCAAAATGAAACCCATTGCTACAGATAGTGTGTTACGTAATTACCGCGCCGGTGAGACATTATAAATAACACAATGAATGTTGTTGAACTGTCAAAATGAAACCCATTGCTACAGATAGTGTGTTACGTAATTACCGCGCCGGTGAGACATTATAAATAACACAATGAATGTTGTTGAACTGTCAAAATGAAACCCATTGCTACTGATAGTGTGTTACGTAATTACCGCGCCGGTGAGACATTATAAATAACACAATGAATGTTGTTGAACTGTCAAAATGAAACCCATTGCTACTGATAGTGTGTTACGTAATTACCGCGCCGGTGAGACATTATAAATAACACAATGAATGTTGTTGAACTGTCAAAATGAAACCCATTGCTACTGATAGTGTGTTACGTAATTACCGCGCCGGTGAGACATTATAAATAACACAATGAATGTTGTTGAACTGTCAAAATGAAACCCATTGCTACTGATACTGTGTTACACAATGACCCTGCCGGTCAGACATTATTAATAACACAATGAATGTTGTTGAACTGTCAAAATGAAACCCATTGCTACTGATAGTGTGTTACGTAATTACCGCGCCGGTGAGACATTATAAATAACACAATGAATGTTGTTGTACTGTCAAAATGAAACCCATTGCTACTGATAGTGTGTTACGTAATTACCGCGCCGGTGAGACATTATAAATAACACAATGAATGTTGTTGAACTGTCAAAATGAAACCCATTGCTACTGATAGTGTGTTACGTAATTACCGCGCCGGTGAGACATTATAAATAACACAATGAATGTTGTTGAACTGTCAAAATGAAACCCATTGCTACTGATAGTGTGTTACGTAATTACCGCGCCGGTGAGACATTATAAATAACACAATGAATGTTGTTGAACTGTCAGAATGAAACCCATTGCTACTGATAGTGTGTTACGTAATTACCGCGCCGGTGAGACATTATAAATAACACAATGAATTGTTGCAATGAAAAATTGTTGAACTTGCAAAATGAAACCCACTGATAGTGTGTTACGTAATTACCGCCGGTGAGACATTATAAATAACACAATGAATGTTGTTGAACTGTCAAAATGAAACCCATTGCTACTGATAGTGTGTTACGTAATTACCGCGCCGGTGAGACATTATAAATAACACAATGAATGTTGTTGAACTGTCAAAATGAAACCCATTGCTACCGATAGTGTGTTACGTAATTACCGCGCCGGTGAGACATTATAAATAACACAATGAATGTTGTTGAACTGTCAAAATGAAACCCATTGCTACAGATAGTGTGTTACGTAATTACCGCGCCGGTGAGACATTATAAATAACACAATGAATGTTGTTGAACTGTCAAAATGAAACCCATTGCTACAGATAGTGTGTTACTAATTACCGCGCCGGTGAGACATTATAAATAACACAATGAATGTTGTTGAACTGTCAAAATGAAACCCATTGCTAAGATAGTGTGTTACGTAATTACCGCGCCGGTGAGACATTATAAATAACACAATGAATGTTGTTGAACTGTCAAAATGAAACCCATTGCTACTGATACTGTGTTACACAATGACCCTGCCGGTCAGACATTATTAATAACACAATGAATGTTGTTGAACTGTCAAAATGAAACCCATTGCTACTGATAGTGTGTTACGTAATTACCGCGCCGGTGAGACAAAGCACGTTAAGCCGTTGGTCCCGGTTGCCATACGAACATCTAGTGGCAGTCGTTACGGGTTGTTGGAGCCCTCAAAAGTCCAGCAATTGGTCTAACTGCAATACTTTGATGT